>JAPFFP010062936.1:0-26368 GCA_026153255.1 Solanum medicagineum | reverse complement strand
TACAGCTGAAGAGTATACCAAGCTATACCTCAAAGAGATAGTCAAGCTACATGGTGTCCCAATCTCCATTATATCTAATTGAGGAGCTCAATGCACAACAATGTTTTGGTAGTCCTTCCGAAGGTGTTTAGGGTCAAAAGTGAATTTGAGTACAATACTCTACCCTCAAACAGACGGTCAAGATGAGTGCACTATTCAAACACTTAAAGATATGTTGCGAGCTTGTGCATTGGACTTTAAAGGTAGTTAGGTGGACCATTTGCCACTTATTGATTTTTCCTATAATAATAGCTACCATTCAAGCATTAAGATTACACCTTACGAAGATTTATATGGAAGCAAATGTAGGTCACTAATTGGATGGTTTGAAGTGGGTGAAACTACCTTGCTTGGTCCTGATCTAGTACAACAAGCCATGGAAAAATTTAGGGTAATACAACAGCGCTAGAAACAACCCAAAGTCATCACAAATCATATGCGGATGCTAGAAGGAGAGGACTAGAGTTTTCAGTAAGTGATTGGGTATTCTTAAAGGTATCTCCAATGAAAGGGGTTATGAGCTTTGGCAAGAAAGGAAAACTGAGACCACGTTACATAGGGCCATATAAAATTATTAAGAAGTTTGGGCAGGTTGCATATGAATTAGAGCTACCCCAAGGGCTTTCAATGGTTCATCTAGTTTTTATGTCTCAATCTTTCGAAAATGCATAGCTGACCCATCCCGTATCACTCCTATTGAAGATGTGCAGGTTACAGAAGATCTCACCTATGAAGAGATACCTATTGCTAATCTAGATCGTCAAGTTAAGAAGCTAAGGAATAAAGAAATAGCTTCTAGTAAAAGTACTCTGGAGAAACAAGAAAGCAGAAGAGATAACATGGGAGGCTGAGGATGCAATGAAATCAAAATACCCATACTTATTTGAAGCTAAAGAGGAATTCCAACATGGAGAGTTGGGATACTAATAGGTAGTGTGATTGAATACTTAGTGTGTTGTCAGAAGTTTGTTTAAGTAAAGATTTAAACTTGGTTAAGCTATCCAATTGTGCTAACATTCGAGGATGAATGTTCCTAAAGGGGTGAGGATCTAACACCCCACATCTTACATGTACTAGTTCTATGCAAATGAAATATGATATGGTTTAGTCAAATTAGCGCTCATTTTTAAAAGTTCTTGAATCTCATGTTAGAGGGGGATATGTGCGTCTAATGCTTAAGAGGATCGAGTGTATAAAAGTTTTGTGTCAAATTGAGGAGATCACGACCCTAAACAAAGTGAGAGAATTGAGGTGCTTGCAGGACTTAGCAAGCTAGCCAGTGAGTCACCTACTTGCTTAGCTTAAACTTGCCAGCTAGACGGGGACGAGGCCCGACGTCGAATCCGTCCAAGTCCGATTATGGATAAAGTAAGTCTTAAGGGCGTAACTTTAGCCCGTATTTTAGTATCATAAATGGACTATATTTTTAGCCCAAGAAGAATAGAAAAAGGTCCCAAGCCTATTGCAATTTATTTGATAATTTAGGCCTAACTAACTAAAGATAAAGGGGAAAAATGGGCAGCAAATGCCATCAATTTGCAACCCATTAAAGCCCAAGTGAAAGGGGCAAAATGGTACATTACTAACTTGATAAAATAGCATTAACTATTCAAGAGAAATTCGGCTAAAATTGTCTCTCTAAAAGGGATTACAAGCAGCACCTTTAAGCTACTTCAACTTGTAAAAACAATCAGCTTTCAAAAGCTTTGTCTCTACACTTTATTAACCTTGCAAAGCAGCCATAAGGAGACTTTTTGGGTTTTTGGAGAATCCATACACCTTGAAGGCAATGATAAGTAAGTTTACTGATGTGTTCAGTATGGTTTTCTTATGAAAAACAAGAGACTATGTTGGTTAGGTGTTTGTTGAAACTTTTGGACAGCATGTGTTCCAAGGGTTGTTGTATACTTTCTTATTTATTTGGGAGTTTTTCTCTTCTTGGTTGGCTTGATTATGAAAAAAGGTTTCTTTTCTTAATTTCTTTCAGTTGTGTAATGATGTATAAAGGTTGCTGCACTGTTTGGTTATACGTAAACAATCGAGGTTTAACGTGTTATCAAAAGTGTGTTGTTTGTAGAAATTTTAATTGATTAAGGACTATGGTTTCATGTCCTACACCTATTTTGAGGACTGTTTTGAACTGTTTTAGGACTAGTTTATTGTGTATATATGGTGGAGGCTGTTTGGTTAAAGTTGGAACAGGTTTGGAATTATCGACGTCGAAATGTAGCAAAGGGATGTAACGTTATGCCGCCTATTTGTATGTTGTACAAAATTGTTATGTGTTGTGCTTTGTGGGCTGTTGTAAGACTATTATGGTAGTAAAACTGGCTGCACATGATATCTATATGAGAATGTGTATTAGAAAATACGATTAGGGGCGGAAAGGTTGAAAGAAGCTCGGGTTTATAATTATACGCTTGCTACCAGTGTGTTGCTCTTTTTATGAGATTGGGCTTC
The DNA here is from genome assembly GCA_026153255.1 of Solanum medicagineum. Classification (NCBI taxonomy): domain Eukaryota; kingdom Viridiplantae; phylum Streptophyta; class Magnoliopsida; order Solanales; family Solanaceae; genus Solanum; species Solanum medicagineum. Next base: position 23,869 of record JAPFFP010062936.1, on the reverse strand, counting down.
CAAGATGTATCTATTGGCTGCAAATGCTAGTTTTATCACCTACTATACTATAGATAAATTTTGGGAGGAAGGGAAAGTTATCTCAAGGTAATAGCGAGGTTGTACAACGAGGTATGTAAGGCTACTCAATTTCGTATTACTTGGCAAGAAATCTAGATTCTTCTTTGGTACATAAAAGCACATACCAACTCTAACACAACTATTAATCATGTCTCCACTCTTTCACATGTGCATATGCTCCCGTACATAATCACCTTCAAATTTACATACATACGTGGATAGCAAGATACATGGGTTCTTGTTGCTAAATGAAGTTCATGAGTTGTTTCATCTTATACGCATTTCATTATATGTGTAACGTACTCTTTTCATTGTCATATTTTGTTTTATGATTATTTACATGTCACATGCTATATCTAAAATCTTACAGCTCCAATATTATGACCACCAAAAGAATCATCTCAAAAGTAATTGAAAGATAAAGTATATTGCATATTGATGGGTGGTACCCCGAGGGATGGAAGAATCACGTAGCTAGGGTCGATACTATCATAGGGGGTAGCCCTATGGGCGAAAGGAAAAGCCTAGCCAAGCCGATCCCTTTATAGATTTACCACTGATCAGCTGGCCATTTGTATTACATGTTGTGCACAAATTATACAATATAGGTAAAGTAATAAAAAGGACATAAAGTACATGATCCTACAGTATAACTATAGGTGGTCTCTTATCCTACACTAGTGTATAGTTTCAGTTGAGTTGTTACTTCATATACAATATTTTCTACCTTATATATTCAGTGCATTATCTTATACTGACGTCCCTTAAGGGGGACCTGCATTTCATGCTTTAGGTAAAGGTGCTAGTAGATCCCCCAGTAGGAGTATAGGATATCCAGCTGCTATAACCAAGCTCCAGGTTGCTTCGAAGCTTTGTATGTCTAGAGCTTATGTTTTTGTATTGTATAGTTAGCTGGGGCAGGACCTGTCCCAACCCTTATCAGATACTTTTCCTTATCTAGAGGCTTTATAGACTATGTAAATTAAAGTGTGGTCGTGTCTCGTACTTTAGATAATGTGTCCCCAACGACCTAGCTATATGCATTTTCTTTTGGCTTGTTATTATTGTTTACTTTTTAAAGGCATGTTGAATGTTGAAATCTCTTATAATATGTATAGAAAGTGTATGGATACAGGTTAGTTCTCCTGAACCTTATCGGCAACGGGTGCTAGTCCGCCTTAACAGGACTTTTGGCGTGACATGGTGGGGCGCAAAGCAGACGTAAAGTTCAAACAACACTAGTCTATGCCCTAGGCATGTCGTGGCCTGGAAATGCATAGACATTGGGAATAGAAAATTAGCAAAATTTTTTTGGTCTTTTAAAATATAGGTTATACCCATTTAACACTCAATTTTACCCTCTGATTGAGAATATGAAGTGGGATTTTCGAAATTGCCCATGGATTTTGAGATATATCAAAATTAGAATTATGAGGCATTCCGAAGCACATGAGAGGTATTTCAGTTATATGCCGTTTTCTCAAAGTGTAGATTTTGGCTCAAGTCTGTAGCATTCTATAGGCTTGTGGTGACAAAAGAAGGTATTATGGTAGATCCGACCAAGGTAGTAGTTTTTGGTGAGTGGGTTAGGCCTATTTCTGTGACTGAGATTCAGAGTTTCATTGATTTTGTGGGGTATTATTGGTATCTTTTTCAGAAATTCTCTTCTATAGTATCCCTGTAGACTAGATTTACGTAGAAGAATATAACATTTCAGTAGTCGGAGGAGTGTGAGGCGTGTTTTCAAAAACTCAAGGATTTATTGACTTCAACACTTATTCTTACTTTACCTGAGGAGGGAGTGCCAGTTGTAGTGTATTGTGATACTTTAGGAGTGGGTTTGGGTGGTGTATTGATGTAGAGGGGGAAAGTGATAGCTTATGCTTCTAGATAGTTGAAGGTGCATGAGAGAAGCTACCCTATGCATGATTTGTAGCTGACCACGATGGTGTTTGTGTTAAAGTTGTGGTTACATTATCTTTATGGGGTGCATTGTGAGAATTTTACCAATCACTGGAGTCTCATATATATCTTTTCACAGCCTAATCTTAACATGAGGTAGCGTAGATGGTTAGAGGTTCTTAAAGACAATGGCATCTCTATTTTATATCACTCGGGCAAATGAATGTGATGGCAGATTCTTTGAGCTGAAAGGCCTCTAGTATGGGACGTTTTGCATTCTGGAGGGCTAAGAAGAGGTCTTTAGCTTTGGAGGTTCAATCGTTTGATAGACATATGGTTCGATTGGATATTTTCCTTCCTCAGAGTATTCTAGCCTTTGTGGAGGCTAGGTCTTCATTGCTTGACTTTTGTAGGTGCTCACCAGTTTGATGATCCTAGATTATGCTTGATTCATGATAAAGTGTTGAGGAGTGAAGCCAAGGTGACTACTATTGATTCTATGGGTGTTTTGAGGATAAATAGTAGGGTCTGTATACCTAAGGTAGGGAATTAGGTGAGATTGATATTGGAGAAGGCCCATTGTGCTAGATATTCCATCCATCCTGGTGTGGCAAAGATGTACCATGATTTGAAATAACATTATTTGTGGTTCAAAATGCGAAGGGACATAATTGAGTTCATGTAAAATTGTTTGAATTGCCAATAAGTCAAGCATGAGCACTAAAAGACCAACGGGTCGATGTAGAGGATGCCCATTCCTAAGTAAAAATGGTAGCGAGGGACTATGAATTTTGTTATGAGTTTGCCCATGAAATTGTCCAAGTTTGATTCAGTTTAGGTACTTTTGATCGTTTGACCAAGTCGACTAACTTTTTATTGGTGAAGACTAGCTACAGTATGGAGCAGCTGCCTAGGTTGTACATCTCGGATATTGTTAGATTCCATAGGGTTCCATTGTCTATAGTGTAAGATAGAGGATCTGTGTTCACTTCCATTTTTTGTAGGCTTTACAGCATGGTTTGGGTATTCATTTAGATTTGATCTTATCTGATAGATTTTTGGATGGGGTCAACACTTGCCTTTGGCAGAGTTTTCTTATAACAACAGTTATCATTCTACCATTCAAATGGCACCATTTTAGCCTTTGTATGGATGGAGGTATATATCACCCATTGGATGGTATGACTCGGGTTCAATTCGATTGATACTACGTAGACTATTAATAGCTAAGCACCCCTAGAAGAGTTATGCGAACGATTAGGCCTTCTGAGTCCTCTATTAGGGATTGAGGTTGGCTAAAAACTTCACCCATGAAGTGCATGATGAGATTTGGAAGGAAGGGCAAGCTCAGTCCCAAGTTTATTGGCCTGTTTGAGATTTTGAGGAAAGTTGGTGAGGTTGCCTATGATTTGGCATTGCCACTGCGATTATTAGTAGTTCATCCTCTATTTCATGTTTCCATGCTTCGTCGATACATTTCAGATGAGTTACATGTTATCTCTTACGATTTGATTGAGTTGGGTCCAGGTTTATCATCTGAGGAGCTGGCAACAATATTGGATAGGTGGGTGAGGTTGAGGTCCAAGGATGTACCTTCAATGAAGGTTCAATAGTGATATCATCCTATTGAGGAGGCCACTTAGGAGTTGGAGACAGATATGCGGGCCTGATATCTTAGTATTTTTTAGGTTTCAAGTACTTCTCCTATCTTTATGTTCGTGGACGAACCTTGTTGGTCATTTTTGAGCTTATCTATAAAAATTACTATTTTCCCTTTTGTAAGTTACTTTGGACCTACTTTGAACCTACTTGAACTATCCGTACTATTGGAACTGAAATCTTAAGTTTTAAAAGTGTAAAATATGAGTTTTGTAAGTTTTGGAAGCTTAAGTTGTACAAAAAGTGAGTTTTTGTACCATTTTGAGTTTTGGGTGTCAGATGAAATCCATCAATTGCATTAGCTCTAGAATGTCAAATCTAGTCTAGGAGAAATTACATAACTGAATTTAGAGTTAAAAATAAAGTTCTTGCACCCAGTGTTGCATTTTAGTTATTTTTCAAAGCCAAAGCTTGACTTTGGCTAACAGTTGAAGTTCGAAAGCTTAGATCAAAATTTTGACAGTTCCAGTAGTGCCGGATGGTGAGACTAACACTAGAAATGATCTCTTCATAATTTTGGAGATGTCGCGGGCAGTTTCATTATTTTGAGTTTTAAACTAATTTCATTGAGTTGCATTGGTGATTGTGTCAAAAGGACATCAAAATCAAATTCTGGTTATCCTGTTGAGTTTGGATAACGGTCTTTAATATGGATATACATTTGGTGTGTAAAATTTGGCTTTTGAATGAATCCCGTGAGGTCGTTCTGAGATTTGGACTTAGCTGTGTTTTGCTATTCTGGTGCAACTACCCTCTTTCTCCATGTTTGTGGAGGTGTTGGTGCTTCCCTTCTCCGTGTTCGCGGTTAGGGTTCTACATTCATATACTGCAACCTTCTTAGGCTCCCGCTAGCGGAGGTCTTCGCCTTTCCAGTGCTCCACATTTTTGAATACCCTTCCGCGTTCGCAGAGTACATTTTATGCCTGTATAGTATTAATTTTGAGAAACACCATTTCTACTCCATTTAAAAATATTTCAAGATTTTGGGGTAATTTTCGACGAAGCATTTTTGTGGAATCCTTTGGGTAAGTGTTTCTAACATCATTTGATTAATTTCCATAACTTTTATCTTGATTTTGTCTTGAATTTCATGATTTTGAATGTTGAAATTTAGGGATATTAAGTCTATGATTTGGAAACTTTTATTGATGATTTATCCTTCGTTTTGAACTCGATTTCAGTGTGACTTTCACCTGTGAACTCCTTTTCACATGTAGAATCATAATTATAAGTCAATTTCCAAATTCGAAAACTTTGAATTTTAGCCCTAATTTTGACCCTAAGCTTAATTAGTGCCAATATGTGTATCAAAATCATCTCTTGACGTATAGTATCCATTTTTCTTATAGTTGTTGGTTGATTCAGTGATCATTAGTGGCATGAGTTGATACAAAAGCTTGTTAGGGTGCGATTTCAGCGTCGAGGTAGGTTTGACTAACCTTTTTTTTAAAAAGGATTTGTGTTGTTGGCGTATGTTAATGTGATAATTGTAAGATCTAGATTGATCATGATTCGATGGGCTGACATGATGGAATTTTGATGTAAATGTGATACCAGTAATATTGAAATTTGAGTAAATTGTGATCCTATTGATAAATTCAGATGAAATCTTGAGAATTGAGATGTTCTAGATATTATTGTGATAATACGAGTCTTGTTATACTATTTGGAGAGTTTTATGGTAAATTGATTATAATTATGATATATTCAAGATTTATAAGCATATCTTAGGACTTGTGGAGTTCAATTTCGTTGACCTATTGATTACTGATGAGAAAGTGGTGATATTAGACAAATTGATGACATTACGGTACTAGTTGATGCAGCTAGTATAGCCTTTGTGATTTTATGGCTATTGTATACATCTAATGTGATTTATATTGATGTTATATATACTTGCATTGTGGTATTAGCATGCACACATCTGTCCAGTATGATACTGAACATGCTAGGTAAGTACACTAAGGGCAAAAAGATCGGGCAGCGTCACATCAGAAAAAACTAAGTTTGGACCATTTATGTTATGACCTGGTCAAAAATAAATCATGTACGTCAAGAAGGTAAACCGAAATGATATAGTACTAGCCAACCGATGAGGTTGCAATAACAGAGGTACAAGCACACAAATATACATGCATGCAAAACTTGTGAATAGAGACTAAAAGGTGCAAAATAACCAACCAAAATAATGTGTCCTCAATAACCTCTAAGAGTGTCACTAACACTGCCGGTACTAACCAGCCGACGAGGCTGCAACAACAGAGGTACATACACACAAATATATATGCATGCCAAACTGGTGATTGGAGGCTACAAAGTTCAAAATAACCAACCCAAATTAACATGTCCACAATAGCCTCTGAGTGTGTCACTAACACTGCCAGGACAGACCCTCAACTATACCCAACTGTACAATAAAAAGTAAGAATCCTTGAAAGCTCTAGTTAGAGGTAGAGCTTAATAACTCACAATTGAACTGGGCTTCTAGTAGAAGGGTAGAAGGGTCAATCAGAAGCCCTACCCACCTGTATGCATGAAATAAAATGCATCGTCCCCTTGCAATGGGATGTCAATATCAATAAACATATACTAGTAAGTAAGTCATAAACTAAAATCATAGATAAATGTAATAAAAAGGATAATAGAAATACCACCTGTAACAGAAAATCAGATAACCTTCGTAGCAAACACTCAATCTCAAATATGCATAGTATGTTCAAGTAATTGCATGTCGTGAATACATATATATAGACGCAAATGCATGACATAACAACCAAATGCTAGCAACGGTGGTCCTTTCTGGTAGCTAACTGGCAACATATTTGTCAACCTGTGGTCATTTGTACCATATACATATATATGATCATTTGGATAAGTAGTCCCCATACTTTCATTAATAGCTCGAAGTCCATGCATAACGTGCAATGTATGATATCACTATTGAATGCATATAGTGGGCCATAGGAAGAATTTAGTCAATCTTGACTCATTGGAACACTTATCTCATAGCATCATAATCACTGTCCTAGCATTTACACATGACTCGTGGGATCTTATATGTCTTTAAGTAAGTTTGGGAACTTAACTCAACATTTAGAATGAAGCCTAAACTTTTAAAAAGTTCATAAAGGTGCTTCACATAGTTCTTGTACTTGGTTCCATACTAATCAGTAAAAGAAAGTATTTAGTGCATTAGTAGTTTAAATAGGAGAGTTATATTAGAGATTATTGGAAATCAACATGTTACTTTCTATGTTCTTCAAATAAGGTTTTTGTAAGAAAGAAGGACTAATAATGAGAACTACACATTCCCCTTGTAATCTTCCTTTATTTTTGTGAACCACACTAAGAAGCGCAACACCTCAAATATATGGGCAGGTTTTCAGGCAAAACCGATATATTGATATATAGGTACTGATGTCCCATTTAAGCGAACAAATAAAAAATCGACCTCACCTAATCATGGAAATAATTCAACTGCAATCCTAATGCATTGTATAGAAGATCTTTCTAGCAAAAGAATATTAAAACATTGCATTTGACATTTTTGGAATTTTTTTGGATTTCATGCTAAAAGGAGGGATAGAGCTTCGCCTTAACATACATACCTTTCCAACAGATGTCCAAATGCCGAAGTTCCTTCATGAAAGTTGTTACTTACCTCCTAAGCTTCTGTAAATAGGCAACTTATACACACCTAAAATCCATAATTGAGCATTAATCGACAGATTTGTCATATAGCATTTACGCGAGGAAACATTGATAGAACTTCGTAAAAATAATCATAAAAGAGGCCAATAGTTATTACCTGAACACACCAGTTGTATATCTAGAATTACTAGCAAGAACACCACTTTTTACCGTGCACAACAGCATCAAATAGAGCTAATAAGAGGGAAAAATAATTGCAAAGCATAAGGCACACATTTCTAGACATAAGGACAAATTTTAACAGTAAAAATGCAAAAAACTTACCTAAATCTCTTAGGAATCTTGTGGGAGTTTTCTCTTCGGTTTCTCAATTGTTTTAGGACAAAAACGTAGTGTTTTGAGCTTTAAAAGATCAAATTATCCTATATATAGATGGGCTTAACCCGACTTGGCCCAAGACCGATTTGCTGCTTGGGCAGTCATGGTAAAGCTTCCATAACTTTTTATTCTGAAGTCGTATTCATGTACGGTTTTATGCATTGCAAACTAGACTTATAGACTTTCTATTTGATAGGTTATGGGCCTTCTAACTCATTATATTTTGGGAGATTGGTCTGAGAAACATGAACCTAAGTTAAGAAAGATATTTTAATGAAGCTTACGGTAGCTTTGGCCAATTTTTATCTTGTAACTTGCTTGACACTCAAACTTAACATATGACTATTGTTACATTAAAATACCCCTTAAAAATCTATTATTAGAAACTTAACATATGACCATTGATTGATTATGCATGAATATCTACCTCAAGCTTATTCCATGAATTGAATTTATCTATTGAGACTATGGATGATTTGAGCTATGAAATCATGAACTATTATAAGCTTTTGTGGTGGATTTCAAGATACCCTAAGTGAGGGTTTTACTACAATATTTGTGGGTTAATTTGAGTTTCTTCATATTGTTTTACTCTTGAATTGCATGATTTTGAACACGTATCATGAACCCACTATGTGTTCGATAGATTTACAGGACAAAAATCCTCTACTGGTTGATGGACTATTATATGATTTACAAGTCAAGTTTTTAACATATTTATGGGCTTCCAAGCATGCATTGAAATCATGATGGGTCATTATGATCTACAACTGAACCATTGAGCTGTTATGCTAAGTTTTATGTTCTTGTGAATTATGAAGCCTACTAGAAGGGGTCATGAATCATGTTGTACTCCTCACCCTCTAGTACAAGGCAAATGTCTACTTGAAGGGGTCATGAATCATGTTATATATCTTGCCTCATGTACAATTTTATTATGATGTATTACCCAATGTCTACATGAAAGGGCCATAAACCATGTGGCAAGTGTTACCCTAATGTACAACTTAATATCATGTACGTCTGCTACCTACTAGATAGGGTCATGACTCATGCTATACCCTTAATCCTTTAGTACAAGGTATTTGGATGAGCCATTCATGTCACAATAGTGTGTGGCTCAAGCTATGCAAGTATGATTACTCTCAAACGTCTTACACCTGAACATTCATTATACATGTCATAATGAGCTCATGCCTATTGCCTATGATTATGCATCTTGATTATTATGCTCAAGGTTCTTGTTGCATACCACCCCGCATACTTAGTAAATTCCAAATAATAATGCATACTTTATGCCTACATGATGTCACCATGTAGGGACCGAAGCTCCTATTGATCATCCTTCTCCACGTGACTAGTTGGGTCGTTCAAAGCTAGCTCTTGGTGAGTCCTCACAACCAGGGACGATAGCTATTTCCTTTCATGTTATTTTGGGACTTCTTCTTTATGATGGATACTTAATATTATGAGGGTAAGCCCGAGAAGTGTCTTAGTGAAACAACCCCAAATAGTGCCCAAAATTATGCCTCGGAAGTGCCCGAAATTGTAATTTCCATATATCTGAAAATTCATGCATAATATCAGAGATTCAACTTCATATACTCTATCAGGGGGCAAAATTGTGTGGAAAATGGGTCTAACTCAGATTTTAGAGCAACCATATCAAAATTTCAATTTTCCAAAAATTTGATTTCCAGAATCAATCCACGATGGTACCGCGACATGCAGCCATCGCGGACCAATGTAAAAATGTCCTCCGCATTGGGTCTGCATCGTGGACAAGACATGGACCTATGTTATTTTGCTGCCAGTTTTTCCAGTTAGATCCAAGGCTTTTGGGTCTTGGGCTTAAGTCTTCTCATGCATGGAAATACCTACACTTAGCCATATTTTACCTTTATATCACATAAGACATTCTCGAATACTCTCTCAAACACTTAGATAAATATTTCACCCCAAATTTCAAGTCCCAAAACTTATCCGGCTTTTAAGGATTTCACTCAAACATCAAGTCTCCATTTCTTATCTTCATCAAGGATTCTCCAAAGTCAAGGTATACACCAAGTGTTTGATAAAATATCCGGTTAATGCTTTTTGAGTTGTTGAAGGCCTAATGCATGGTATATGAGTTAAATGACTTTATGATGATGACAGAGACATATATGTGTTGATTTTCATGAATGGCATCTTTAGTATTGAAAGTTGATCAATTACCTTATTCAGGGGTAGTAGGCCCGAACTACCATGTGTGTGTGTGTGTGTGGGGGGGGGTTATGTACCTCAATTGCCTCATTTGGGAGGTAGTAGGTCCGTGCAACCATATTGGGGGATTTTGACCTCAACTGCCTCGCTCGGGAGGTATTGGCCCGTACAACCACGTTGGGGTGTTTGTACCTCAATTGCCTCGGTCGGGAGGTTGTAGGCCCGTGCAACCGTGTTGATGAGTTTGTCCATCAATTGCCTCACTTAGGAGGCAGTAGGCCTATGCAACCATGTTGGGGGGTTTGTACCTCAATTGACTCGCTCAGGAGGTAGTAGGCCCGTGCAACCATGTTGAGGGTTTTGTACCTCATCCACCTCGCTAAGGAGGTAGTAGGCCCGTGCGGCCACATTAGGGGGGGGGGTTTGTACCTCAATCACCTCGCCAAGGAGGTGGTAGGACTTGGTTACTGATGATGGTCTCTTCTTATGCTTGTAATATGTTCTATGTAAGCATGTTTTACAAGCATAATTCATGAATGCTATATTGCTATATGCTAATTTATTGCCTGAATGTGCATTTTGATTATGTTGCCTATCTTTTGTTGCATTGCATTCTACATACTTAGTACATTCAAATATACTAATGCATACTCTATGCCTAGATGATGTTACCATGTAGGGACCATAGCACCACTTGATCATCCTTCTCCCGCACGTGGCTAGTACGATTTCTGTCAAAGCAAGTTGGTGAGTCCTCAACTTCGAGGAAATAATTCTCTTAGTATTAACTCATTCTATGTTGGTTACTTATGACTATAAGGGTGAGCCCGTTTGCTTATCTTGGCCCCCGCTAAGTTCTATGTTTAGAGGTACTGTTGGACAAGTTATATAATGGTGCTATGAGTTTGATTCTCTTTGACTCTTTTAATGTTTTATGATATAAAAGATGTCTGATAGCCTTGATCCCTATTTAGTATTCTTTATTGTTATGTTATTGCTTCCATGACCAAGGATGTGTAATGATATATTAAGAGGCTTGCTTGGGGTTCCTTTAGGTTCTCCATGCGCCGTGTCACGTGTAGGCCTTAGGCTTGGGTCGTGAAAAACCTGGTATCAGAGTACTAGGTTGTCAATAGTCCTCGACATCCCATACACCGCGTTTATTAGAGTCTTATTTATGGTTGTGTTATGCACCACAACTATGAGTAAGAGGCTATGAGACATTTTAGGAAATGTTTCCCTTTTTCTTAATCTATGTTATGCTATAGAATTTAAGGTAAGGTTCCCCCCGCCCCCCTATGATTGTTCTTTTCTATGCTAGATCATGCCTAACACAAGAGGAGAAGAGCCCGTACACCCGAGGAACAACCAGCTCATGGTGAGCTCCGGGACGCTCTCACTTTGGTAGCTCAAGTTGTGGCTAATCAAGCCAACCAAGGGGCCTGAGCCCCTCATGCTCGTACTTTGGCATCTCAGGTGAAGGACTTTATGAGGATGAACCTATCGGAGTTCAATGGGACTAAAGTGGATGAGGACCCTCAAGAGTTTATTGATGAGGTTTACAATATGTTGGCTATCATAGGTGTGAGGTTGGAAGAGAAGGCAGAGTTGGCGGATGACCAACTCAAGGGGGTGGCTCCAATATGGTATACTCAATGGAGTAAGGAGAAGGAGAACAACAGTGTGATTCTACTGGAGGAGTTTAAGGTGACTTTCCTCAGTTAGTTCTTCCCTCTTGAGCTTATAGAGACCAAAATGATGAAGTTCACGAATTTGAAGGAAGGGTCTTTGAGTATGAAGGAGTATGCCCTCAAGTTCAAACAAATCTGAGAATATGCTCCCCACTTGGTTGCCAAAACAAGGTCTAGAATGAATAAGTTTGTGATGGGTATATCTGATTTTATGAGTGAAGAATATCTTAGCACCATGTTGATAGGTGACATGGACTTATCCCGCCTTATGACTTCTGCCGAACAATTGGAGGGGTAGAAATTGAGGATGAGAAGAGGGCTTGAAGCCAATAGGACCCATTTTAATGGCAAGTTCTAAGGTCTTAAAAGAGGCCAGTTTCTTCAAGTCAAAGGCCTTCTCATGCTCCTAATAAAAGGTTGGCCAATGACTACCCAAGGCTCCAAGGTGATGGTGGTGTGGGGCCTAATGCTATGTGTCCAAGATGTGGTAAGGGTAATGCTGGCCCATGCTTGAGGGCTACTAATGCTTGCTATAGTTTGGGGAAGTAGGCCACAAGATGATGGATTTCCCTCATAATCGGAACAAGGGTAAGGGGGTTCGCCCACAAGGCTGGGGTGCTAATGCAGTTCTTTTAGGGAGATGAGGTAAACTAGGTGGCGCTCGAAGGCAAACTCGATTCTATGCACTCAAAGGGAGACAAGGGGTTGATGAGGTGCACGATGTCGCTGGTATGTTAAAAGTCTTTGATTTGATGTGTATGCATTGATAGACCCGGGTGCCACTCTTTCTTTCGTTACCCCTTTTGTTGCCAAAAGGATTCATGTTGAGCTTGAATTATTGTGTGAAACTTATGAGGTGTCTACTCCCATTGGTGCATGTATTATTGCTAGAAAGGTCTATAGAAATTGTCCTATTTGGACTTTGCATAAGAATTGCCTTGTGATCTTGTTGAGTTGGAGATGGTTGATTTTGATGTTATTCTTGGGATGGATTAGTTGCGTGCATACTATGCCTCTATTGATTGTAGAACCCGTAGGGTCAAGTTCCAATTCCCAAATGAACCCCTACTTGAGTGGGAGGGTCATGATGTGGTGGTCAAGGGTAGGTTTATCTCTTGAATTAAAGCCCAAAAGTTGATCTCTAAGGGGTTTCTCTATTATCTTGTGAGGGTTAGGGATGTTGAGTCGAAGGTCATTCCTATAGGGTCGGTCCCGGTGATAAATGAGTTCCTTGATGTCTTTCCAAATGACCTTTCTTGTGTTCCTCCTGAAAGAGAAATAGATTTTGGTACAGACCTCATTCTTGATACTCACCCCATTTCTATTCCCACTTACCGTATGGCCCTGGTGGAGTTAAATGAGTTGAAGGATCAATTGAGAGATTCGTTAGAGAAAGGTTTTATTAGGCCTAGCCAATCACCTTGGGGTGCACCAATGTTATTTGTGAAGAATAAGGATGGTCTCTTAGAATGTGTATTGACTACCGACAACTTCATAGGGTTACCATCAAGAATAAGTACCCTCTTCCAAAGATTGATGATTTGTTTGACCAACTTCAAGGGGCTAGTCATTTCTCTAAGATTGATCTTCGGTTCGGGTATCATCAAGTGAAGGTGAGGGAGTGTGACATTCCCAACACGACCTTCCGCACTAGGTATAGACATTATGAATTTGTGGTTATGTCTTTTGGGTTGACCAATGCACCGACTATCTTCATGGATCTTATGAATAGGGTCTTTAGACCCTAACATGATTTGTTTGTGGTAGATTCCACTAATGATATTTTGATCTATTCTCATAGTGAGGAGGAGCATGTGGCTCATTTGAGGGTAGTGATACAAAGATTAAGGGAAGAGAAGTTGTATGCTGAATATGAGAAGTGTGAACTTTTGTTGAAAGAGGTTGCCTTTATAGGTCATGTGGTGTTAGGGGATTGTATTAAGGTGGACCCTATAATGATAGATGTGATTAGAAATTGGTCTAGACCATTGACCCCAACGAATATTAGAAGCTTCTTGGGTTAAGCGGGTTACTACCAGAGGTTTGTGAGTGGGTTCTCTTCTGTTGCTTCTCCCATGACTAAGTTGACTCTAAAAAAGGCTAAATTTGCATGGACCTATGAGTGTGAAAAGAGTTTCCAAACTTTGAAAGATAAGCTTGTGTCCGCTAATATCTTGTCTCTACCGGAAGGGTTAAAGGGGTTTTTGTGTATTGTGATGCCTCCCGGATTGGTTTGGGTTGTGTTTTGATGCAAAATGGTAAGGTGATAGCTTATGCTTCTAGGCATCTCAAAGTGCATGAAAAGAATTATCCTACTCATGATCTTGAGTTGGCCGTCGTGGTTTTTGCTTTGAAAATTTGGCATCATTATTTGTATGTGCATGTTGATGTGTTTACCGATCATAAGATTCTCCAATATGTTTTCACTCAAAATGATCTCAACTTGAGGCAACGAAGGTGGTTAGAGCTTCTTAAGGATTATGATATGAGCGTGTATTATCATCCCGGTAAGGCTAATGTTGTGGCGGATGCTTTGAGTAAAGTATCTATGGATAGCCTAGCTCATGTTGATAGTAGAGGCAAAGAGGTGACTAAAGAGGCCCTTCATTTGGCTAGATTGGGAGTTAGGTTGGAAGAGGTTGATAATGATGGTGTTGTGGTTGTTGATGGTTCAAACTCTTCCTTGGTTGATGAGGTAAAAGGAAATAGAATTGAAGACCTTTGTGATAGAGGGCAAGGTGGAGGTTTTCTCCCAAGGGGGAGATGGTGCCCTTAGGTACCAAGGTAGGTTGTGTGTGCCTTGTATTGATGATTTAAGAGAGAAGATCCTTGATGAGGCTCATAATTCTTCCTATTCTATTCATCCCAGTTCTACAAAGAAGTATAGAGATTCGAGAGATGTGTTTTGGTGGGGAGGTATGAAGAAAGACATTACCCAATTTGCATCCAGTTATCATAGTTGCCAACAAGTCAAAGCCCAACACCAAAGGCCGGGTGGCCTAACCCAAGATATAGAGATTCCTACTTGGACGTGGGAGGAAATTAACATGGATTTTGTGGTTTGGTTGCCTAAGGCTTGAAAGGGTTTTGATTCTATTTGGGTTGTGGTTAATAGAATAACAAAGTCGGCTCATTTCCTATCGGTTAAGAATACTATGGTGCTAAAGACTATGCTAAATTGTACATTCATGAGTTAGTGAGATTGCATGGGGTGCCCTTGCTTATCATATCGGATTGTGGTGCTCAATTCACTTCACACTGTTGGAGGTCCTTCCAAAGGGGTCTTAGGACCAAGGTGCTTAGTACGCCATTTAACCCTCAAACGGATAGACAAGCGGAAAGAACTTTCCAAACTCTTGAGGATATGCTTAGGGCTTATATTTTGGAGATTAATGGTAGTTAGGATGATCATCTTCAGTTGATTGAATTTGCTTATAATAATAGCTATTATTCTAGCATTGGTATGGCTCCTATTGAGGCCCTATATGGTAGACATTGTAGATCACAAATTGGGTGGTTTGAAGTGGGAGAAATGGCTTTTTTGGGTCCGGATCTGCTTATGGAGGCTATGGATAAGGTAAGGTTGATTAGACAAAGGTATAAAATAGCCCAAAGTCGTCAAAAGTCCTATGCCGATGTGAGGAGAAGGGAGCTTGTATTTAAAGTTGGTGATTGGGTCTATTTGAAGGTGTCATTCATGAAGGGTGTGGTTCATTTTTTTAAGAAGGGTAAATTAAGCCCAAGATTTGTGGGTCCTCATAGGGTGTTGAGGAGGTTTGGTAATGTGGCCCATGAGTTAGAGTTTCCTAGTGAAATGGACGTGGTTCATCTAGTGTTTCATGTATCCATGTTGAGGAAATGTGTGGGTGATCCGAATGCTATTGTCCCATTGGATATTGTGGGTGTTGTTGAAGATAACTTTACTTATGAAGAAGTTCTAGTAGAGATGCTGGATAGACAAGTGAAGAGGTTGAGGAACTAGGATGTTTCTTCCGTTAAGGTCCTTTGGTGGAATCAACAAGTCAAAAGTCCTACATGGGTGGTTGAAGTGGAAATGCAAAAGCAATATCCTTATCTCTTCCATTCTACTCGAGCCTAAGGTACTAACTCTAAGTCCCCTATGTGATTTTAAGTCTTATATGTCAGCCTCTATGTCATTTGCATGCATTCAAGTTTGTATTGATAAAGTTCATGGTGATTTTAACACTTATGCTGAGATTTTTGAAAATGATGCTTTAGTGTATTGTTGAATTCTTGCTGGAGCTGATTTCTTCATGATTAATCTTCTTAAGTATGTTTCTTTGACATTTAGGGACGTGTTCCCAAGGGGAAGATATTGAATTGATCCCAAAAAGTGCCCGAAAATGTGCCTTGGAAGTGCTCGGAATCGTAATTTCCATATATTTTAAAATCTATGCGTGATATTGAAAACTACACTTCATATTCTTGATCAGGTGGCAAAGTTGCATGGGATATGGGTCTAACCCTGATTTTGGACCAACTGTATCAAATTTTAATTTCCCAAAAATTCGATTTCTAGAATCGATCCGCCATGGATGGTACCACGACGCGCAACTATCACGGACTTGTGTAAAAATTTCCTTCGCGTTGGGTCCGCGTCGCAGACCTGACATGGTCCTATGTTATTTTGTTGCTAGTTTTTTCAGTTCAATGCAAGGCTTTTGGGTCTTTGTCCTAAGTCTTCCCATGCGTGGAAATACCTATATTAGCCATATTTTACCTTCATATCATTTAAGACATTCGCCAATACTCTCTGAAACACTTAGACAAATATTTCAACCCAAATTTCAAGTCCCAAAACTCATTTGGCTCTTAAGGATTTCACTCAAGCTTCAAGTCTCCATATCCAAGCTTCAAGTCTCCATTTCCAAAGTTAAGATATGTGGGTTTCAACCATTGGGTCCTTTCACCCATAGTGCCCAAGCTTCCTTTTTACCCAAAACTCATGTTTCTAAGTTGTTTTTCTTATGGGTCTTACTTACTATGAATTTGACTATGAACTATGTTGGGGTTTTGTATAAGTATGACTGTTTAAAAATGTTTTGAGTTATGAATCTTTGATCTATCTTGAGATTTGATGAAGGATTTTGATATTGCATGAGAGTATTACCAAGTGTTGGTGGGTGGTTGTACATTAAAGTTACTTGCATGATCTCACTCTTGAATTGTATGATTTACACTAGCATTGCACACCCACCAAGTGTTGGTAAAATGTCCAGTTAATGCTTCTTGAGTTGTTGAAGGCCTAATGCATGGTATATGAGTTAAGTGACTTTATGATGATTAAAGAGATGTATATATGTGTTGATCTTCATGAATGGCATCTACGGTGTTAGAAGTTGATCAATTGCCTCGTTCAGGGGGTAGTAGGACCGTGCAACCATGTTGGGGAGTTTGCACCTCAATTGCCTCGCTCCGGAGGTAGTAGGCCTGTGCAACCATGTTGGGGGGTTTGTGCCTCAATTGCCTCGCTCGGGAGGTAGTAGGCCAGTGCAACTATGTTGGGGTGTTTGTACCTCAATTGCCTCGCTCGGGAGATAGTAGGCCCGTGTAACCATGTTTGGGGGTTTGTTCCTCAATTTCCTCCCTTGGGAGATAGTAAGCCCGTGCTATCATGTTGAGGGGTTTGTACCTCATTTGCCTCGGTCTGGAGATGGTAGGCCCGTGCAACCACATTGGGGCGTTTGTACCTAAATCGCCTCACCAAGGAGGTGATAGGACTTGGTTACTGATGATGGTCTGTTCCTATGCATGTAATATGTTCTATGTAAGAATGTTTCACTACAAGCATTATTTATGAATGCCATATTGCTATATGCTCATTTTTTGCCTAAATATGCATTTCGATTATGTTGCCTATATCTTGTTGTATTGCATCCCACATACTTAGTACATTCAAATGTACTAACTCATACTCTATGCCTACAATGATGTTACCATGTTGGGATCGGAGCATCACTTGATCATCCTCCTCCTCCACGTGGCTAGTACGATTTGTATCAAAACAAGTTGGTGAATCTTCAAATTCGATGACATACTTCTCTTGATTATGCTACATATTGACTCCATGTATGTTGGTTACTTATGACTATGAGGGTGAGCCCAGTTGATTGTCTTGGCCCCTGCTAAGTTCTACGTTTAGTGGTGTTGTTGGACAAGTTATGTAATACTACAATGAGTTTGATTCTCATTGACTCTCTTGATGTTTTATGATATAAAAGATGTCCCATGGCCCCATTTATCCTTATTTACTTTTCTTTGTCGTTATTTTATTGCTTCCGTGACTAAGTATGTGTAATGATATGTTAAGAGGCTTGATTGGGATTCCTTCGGGTTCCCCATGCGCTGTTTCACGTCTATGGCCTAGGCTTGGGTCGTGACACTTGGCCCCCGCTCCATTCTAAGTTAGATATGTTGTTGGATGCTTTTCTTTGTAAATGCTATGAATGTTAATCTTCTTATGCTTTTGTGATTGTCAAAGACTTCCCCTTATTCCCGTTTTCCCCTTTTATTAATTAACTCATATTATAACTCAATTATGCTTCCGCAACCAAGGATGTGTGCATGTTACATTCAACAGGTTTGTTTGTGTTGTCTTCAAACTTCTCATTCATCGTGTCATGTCTAGGCCCTAGGCTTAGGTCATGACATGCTTGGTATCAAAGCACTAGGTTGTTAATGGTCCTCGAAAATCCAACATGCCGCATCGACTAGAGTCCTATTCATGGTTGTGAAGTGCGCCATATTTATGAATGGGAGGCTATGAGGCGTTGTAGGAAATATATCACTTCTTCATAATCTATATTGTGCTTTAGATGTAAAGGTAAGGCCTTTTTCGCTACCGAATGCTCTTTGCTCTTCTAGATCATGCCGCTACAAAGAGGAAGACTAAGGAGAGCCCGTACACTCGAGGAGCAACCAGCCCCTCCTTCTTCTCAAGCTCCTCAAGATGGAGGGGCTATACAAGTTGAGTTCTGGAATGCTATCACTATGTTGGCCCATGTTATGAACAACCAATTGAACCAAGGGGCCCAAGCTCCTCACGCTCCTAATTCGGCCTCAAGGGTAAAGAACTTCACAAGGATGAACCCTTCGAAGTTTCATGGGTCGAAGGCGGAGGAAAATCCCCAAGAATTTATCAATGAGGTGTATAATGTACTACCTATTATGGGATGAATTCGGAAGAGAAGGTGGAACTAGCGGCCTATGAACTTAAGGGTGTGGCTCAAGTGTGGTTTTCTCATTGGAAGTTGGAGAGGAGAAAGAATGATGCTATCCTTAGGGAGGAGTTTAAAGCCGCCTTCCTCAATCGGTTCTTCCCTTTTGAGTTGAGAGAGGCTAAGATGATGGAGTTTATGAATCTTAAGTAAGGTTCCATGAGTCTGAGGGAATATGCCCTCAAATTCAACAAACTTTCCAAATATGTTGTACATATAGTTGTCGACCCTAGAGCTAGAACGAACAAATTTGTGTCGAGGGTGACCGACTTAATAGATGAATTCTGCCATACCACTGTTCTTGTAAGTGATATTGACTTTTGTCGTCTCATTACATATGCTGAGCAACATGAGGGGTTGAAGCTTAGAAAGAGACGAAGTGGCGAGTCCAAGAAGGCTCGGTTTGAGGGCGGTTTTCATGGATCTAAGGGTGGTTGGTTTCATAAAGGTAACAAATTTCAAGGCCAAGGGTCCTCTAGTGCTCCCAATAAGAGATTTTCTAATGAGGTGGTGCCTAACCCATGGTTGCAAGGTGTCAATAGGGGGATGACTAATCCTAGGTGCCAATAGTGTGGGAGGAATCATAGTGGTAAATTCTTGAAGGATTCAAATATGTGTTATGGGTGTGGGAGAGTAAGCATAAGCTCGTTGATTGCCCTTATGTTCAAAACAAGGGCAAGTATGGTCTTCCTCAAGGGCAGGGTAGTCATGTTGATCAACGGGTTCAAGGTGGCCAACCAGGGGGTTCTCCACGTCAAAACTAGTTCTATGCACTCCAAGGAAGGGAAGGAGTGGATGCAGTGCCTGATGTTATTACCGGTATGTTAAAGGTTTTTGATTATGTTGTGTGTGCATTGATAGATCAGGGTGCCACTCTTTCTTTCATTACTCTATTTGTTGCCAAAAAGCTTCATGTGTGTCCCGAATTATTGTGTGAGCCTTATGAAGTGTCTTCCCCCGTTCGTGAGTCCATTGTTGCCAAAAAAGTCTATGAAAATTATCCCGTGTTCATATTGCATAAAGTCTTACCTTGTGATTTTTTTGAGCTTGACATGGTGGATTTTGATATTATTCTTAGGATAGATTGGTTCCATGCATATTATGTTTCCGTTGATTGTAGGACCCATAAAATGAGATTTCAATTCCCTAGTGAGCCCATTCTTGAGTAGGAAAGTTTTAATGTGGTGGTCAAGAGTAGATTCATTTCTTGTCTTAAAACTCAAAAATCGATTTCTAAGGGTTGCATCTACCATCTTGTAAGGGTTAGGGATGTTGAGTCTAAAGTCCTTCTCATTGAGTTAGTTCTGGTGGTCAATGAGTTTCTTGATGTCTTTTTAAATGAGCTTCCCGGTGTTCCCCCCGAAAGGGGCATAGGCTTTGGTGTAGACCTTCTTCTCAATACACAACCCATTTCCATTCCCCCTTACCATATGGCCCCGACAAAGTTGATGGATTAGTTGAGGGATGTGTTGGAGAAGAGTTACAAAGTCGTAGCAAGTCACCTTGGGGTGCACCAATGTTGTTTGTAAAGAAAAAGGATGGTTCCCTTAGAATGTGCATTGATTACCGATAACTTAATAGAGTCACTATAAACAACAAGTCCCTCTACCAACGATTGATGTCCTTTTTCATCAACTACAAGAGGCTAGTTACTTTTGTAAGAATGATCTTCTATCCAGATACCACCAGTGAAGGTGAGGGAGTGTGATATTCCCAAGATGACTTTTCAGACTAGGTATGGGCATTTTGAATTTGTGGTTATGTCTTTTGGGTTGATTAATGCATCAGATATATTTATGAATCTCAGGAATAGGGTCTTTAAACCCTACGTTGATATGTTTGTTATGGTCTTTATTGATAATATATTGATTTATTCCCAGAATGAAGAGGAGCATATGAATCACTTAAGAGTGGTGTTGCAAATCTTGAGAGATGAGAGGTTGTTTGCTGAATATGAAAAGTGTGAATTTTGGTTTAAAGAGGTTGCTTTTCTAGGGCATGTAGTGTCGGGTGATAACATTAAGGTGTATCCTAAGAAGACGTAGGTGATAAGGAATTGGCCCATACCCTTGGGTCCATTGGACATTAGGAGCTTCATCGGTTTGGCTGGTTACTACCAGAGGTTTGTGAATGGTTTCTCTTTTATTGCTTCCCCTATGACAAAGTTGACCCAAAAGAATGTAAATTTTTTTTTGATCGATAACTATGAAAAGAATTTCAAACTTTGAAAGACAAGCTTATCTCTGTTCCTATCTTGGCTTTACTAGAAGGGTTAGAGGGGTTTGTTGTTTATTCTGATGCCTCAAGAATTGGTTTGGAGTGTGTTTTGATGCAAAATGGCAAGGTGATTGCAGATGCCTCTACGCAACTTAAGGTACATGAGCAGAAGTATCCCACCCATTATCTTGAATTTGCGGTCGTGGCGTTTGCTTTGAAAATTTTGCATCACTATTTGTATGGGGTTCATGTTGATGTGTTTACAGACCACACAAGAATCTCCAATATGTGTTCGCACAAAAAGATCTTAACTTGAGACAAAGAAGGTGGTTAGAACTCTTTAAGGATTATGCCATGAGTGGGCATTATCATCCCAACAAACCTAATATTGTGGCAGATGCTCTAAGTAGAGTATTCATGGGTAGCCTAGCTCAAATTGATGTTGATGATGAGGAGGTGGTTAGAGAAGTTCACCGGGTTGCTAGGTTGGGGGTTAGGTTGAAGGAAGTTAAAAATGGTGGTGTAGTAGTGGTTGGTGGTTCCAAATCTTCGTTGATTGAAGAAGCCAAGTCAAACCAAGACCTTGACCCCGCCTTGGTAGAGTTGAAGACTTTGTTGAGGAATGGTAAAGTGGAGGTTTTCTCCCAAAGGAGAGATGGTACCCTTAGGTACCAAGGTGGGTTGTGTGTGCTTAATGTTGATGACTTGAGGGAATCAATTTTGAAAGAACCTCATAATTCATCTTATTCTATTCACCCCTATTCCACAAAGATGTATTGAGACTTGAGGGAGGTGTATTGGTGGGGAGGTATGAAGAGAGATATTGCCAAGTTCGTATCTGGTTGTCACAATTGCCAACAAGTGAAAGTCGAACATCAAAGGCTGGCTGGCCTAGCCCAAGGCATAGAAATTCCTACTTGGAAGTTGGAAAAGATCAACATGGATTTTGTGGTTGAGTTACCAAAGACTAGGAAACACTTCGACTCTATTTGGGTTATTGTAGATAGAATGAAAAAATAGTCTCACATTCGATCGGTTAGAATGACTTATGGTGCCACATATTATGCCAAGTTGTACATTTATGAGTTGGTTAGATTGTATAGGGTACCCTTGTCTATCATTTCAGATCGTGGTGCTCAATTCACTTCTCATTTTTGAGGATCATTCCAAAGGGGTCTAGGTACCAAGGTCAAGCTTAGCACGACTTTTCATCCACAAACGGACGGCCAAGCCGAAGGGACTATCCAAAAACTTGAGGATATGCTTAGGGCTTGTGTTTTGGAGTTTAAGGGTAGTGGAGATGAACATCTTCCACTTATTGAATTTGCTTACAACAATAGTTACCACTCTAGTATTGGCATGGCTCCCTTTGAAGCTTTATAGGGTAGGCATTGTAGATCCCTAGTTGGGTGGTTTGATGTGGGGGAGACGGCCTTGTTAGGCCTAGATTTGGTTATGGAAGCTTTACAGAAGGTGAGGTTGATAAGGGAAAGGTTGAAGAGGGCTCAAAGTAGCCAAAAGTCATATTTCGATGTGAGAAGGAGAGATCTTGAGTTTAATGTTAATGATTGGGTTTACTTGAAGGTCTCAACCATGAAGAGTGTGGTCTAGTTTGGCAAGAAAGGAAATTTGAGCCTAAGGTTTGTGGGTCCTTATAGAATTTTGAGGAAAGTTGGTAAGGTTGCATATGAATTGGAGTTGCCTATGGAGATGAATATGGTTCATCTGCTCTTCCATGTATCTATGTTGAGGAGATGTGTTGGTGACCCAAGTGCTATAGTACCCTTAAAGGTTGTGAGTGTTATGGAAGATAATTTGACTTATGAGGAGGTCCCAGTGGAGATGTTGGATAGACAAGTGAAGAGGTTAAGAAATAAAGATGTAGCATCCGTCAAGGAGCTTTGTAGAAATCAACAAGTTGAAATGCCACATGGGAAGCCGAGGTGGACATAAGAAAGAGATACCCATTTCTCTTCTACCCTACTCAAGCTGAAGGTAATAAAGCAAGTCCCATCTATGATTTCAAAACTTAAGTTTCAGCCCTCATGTCATTTTTCATGCATTCATGTTTATGGTAACAAGTTTATGGTGATTTTTGACATTCATCTTGAGGCTTTTTGAAAATAATGTTTAGGTGCATTTTTTGAATTCTTGCCGGCTGAAATCTTCATAGTTACTTCTTTTATGCATGTTTCTTTGACATTTGGGGATGACTACTTCCAAGGGGGAGTTATTGAAACACCCCTCATGTGCTTCGAATTGCCCCATAATCGTAATTTCCATTAATCTCAAAATTCGTGAGTGATTTCAAAAATTTGACTTCATATTCTCGATCATGGGGCAAAATTGAGTGGGAAATGGGTATAACCAGGATTTTAGAAGACCCATAGCGAAAAATAATTTTCGCTAATTTTCAAATTTAAGTGGCTATTCGCGCCCTGGCCATGATGCGCCAGGGATTCGGAGTAGTGTATCTTGTCAGGCACCTTTGGTTCGCGTCGCGCCAGGGGAGCAACCCAGTGTAAGTTATTCCTCAGTTTTCTCATTTCATCCCGGGGCGTTTGCATAATGTCCTAATACCCATTTAAATGTGAAATCTTCCATACATAGCCATTTTTAAACTCTATGACTTACAAAACCCTCTCTAAAACCTCTCCAAGACTTTATCAAATCTCTCATTCAAATTCAAGGAGTTAAAACTCAATTTTGGAACTCAAGAACCCATATCAACCTTGAATTCTCCTTCAAGTTCTTCTCAAGAGATTTAAGGTATGTTGGTCTTTATCCATGGGTCATTTGCCCCATATATCCCAACCTTCTCTTTTTATGAAAATTTCATGATTTCAAGTTATATTACCTATATGTATC
>JAPFFP010062927.1:5563-26372 GCA_026153255.1 Solanum medicagineum | reverse complement strand
AAATCTACACTAAGATGTGTTATCTTCTTCAAGAATGTATCAATGTTCTTGTGTCTATTCCTCAATGATGAAGAATAAGAGTTAGGAGTGCATGTATATTGTGATTTTGAGACTAAAAATGGTAAATTTCCAAAACTGTCCCAATGTTGGTCATGGCAACATTCCATGATTGCGCTCAGCATTTCGCGATCGCGGAGGTTGTGTCTCCTTAAGCTCCGTATTCATGCTTGAGAATAGCACGTTCATGCTTCTCTGCATGTTACAACTCCGTGATTGTAGGCCTGAAGGTCGTGTTCACAGAGTGTATCTGCTGCCAGGTGCTATTTTGTGCATTTCAGCTCCATCTGGCTTCAATTCAGCTCCAACCTTCAATTCTCCTTAGCCAAGCCAAATCTACACCATTAGTACTTGTAACATACACCATTCAAAGCACAATTAGCAAAAGTTATAAATTTGACAACATAAAACTTTAAGAAAAGGGTAAGAAATGAGTGTGAGTTATGCACTCATCACTTGGTTGTACAATGCTTGAGCCAACATGGTGAAGGTGGCTCGGAACAACGCATAAGAAACTCCATCATCTTGTTGCAGTGGAGCGACTTATTGTTCGCGAGTGACTCTATGGTATGGAGCTCTCCTTGGCGACATGATCTAGAAATAATGTGTAATGTACTAGGTATTTTCAAGCATATACTTGCATGAAAAGATATGCTCAAGTGAATTCCTATTCAGTTAAGTGAAATTTGACATAAAGGTTGTCTTAGCGATTAGCTTGGTTTAGTTATGTGATTGTTGAGGTGGTCTTGGAAGGGCGGTTGGTTTGCCCTTGGTACAATATTTTGGGGGCAATGTTATGTGAAGTTAAGACTAAAAATGAAGTTTGGTTTGCGTTTGGAATTATTCGAAATGAAGGTATATGTGAAGGTTGCGTAATTGACTTGTTTGGGAGTAATTCTTTTTCCATTGTTGCATGGCTTGCATGGGCAGCCTTTGGCATGGCCTTAGGATGACTTGAGGCCATACCATACCATGCCATAGCACCATGAGAATGGATAATGCTGCCATACCTAGGTCCTATGCCCACTCCCTTGTGTTTGGCATCTTTCTTCTTTTTAAAAGTGAGTCAAAAAACCCCTTTGTACTACATAATGTTATGCCCTTTTCCTCACACGTTTTTGATTACTTCTTAGTGATTAAATGACTTATAAACCCCCCCCCCCAAAATCAGTATAAATAACCCCCTCTACTTAGTCTCTACATCACTCTTCAAAGAAACCATATCCCTTAAGCTACATTGCTTTCCCAAAACTCTCTCAACACTTAGGCTAAGTATTCTTCAAGATCTCCACCAAATCTCTTCATCTTCTCAAAGCTAATCAAGCAACGTGTGTAGGTTTGATTCTTGGTTTTCATTCAACCAAGAAGTCTTCTTCGAAAAATTAAATTAAGAATATGAATTTTCAATCTTTGATTTATGTATAATTGCATAATAATTGATATTTGCTTAATTTATGGTTATTCGTTTATTTTATGATTATTTATGAATATTTATCAAGACTTTACATAATTTAATTTAAACATTTCAGATTTGCATTATTTAAGCTAAGCTATATTTTCAAGTCTTAGATCCACAAATGAATTATTCTGATTTTATCCTAAAATGTTCCTATGATTATTGTGACTTCGTTTGAATATAAAATTTGTGATTTTAAGGTTATAGTACCAGTCCCTATCATGATTTAAGTTGAGTTATAACTTTGTATATTTGGCTTTCATGGCATAATATGAACTTATGATTTTTGACAATAATAAGTAAATAAAAGTAAGAAATGATATTAGGTAGACCCATTTAGTTTCATTTTGAATCTTTGTTAAGGAGCTATTCTAAGTACAAGTCAAATATGATTTATTTTACAAGTTATGACTTTCCGAACTAAATTAAGTTTTGATTATTCTAATATGCATTCTCCGTTTCCATGGGATTTTGACTTAGCACCGAATGAGTTAGGCGTGAGACTCAACCTAAGAGGTCTTATATAAGGCTTCTAATCTTATAACTATGTGCCACCGTAGGATATTTGGATTATGCCTTTTTAGGCTTTCTGACTAGTGGATCCATTTAGTATTTCTGTTTTGGGAGTTGTACCTTGGCAAGGTCACTCACTCTTTGGGCGGTGTGGAGTATGACATCAGGATTCCATATTACTACTCATATGGTTTTGTCGGTTATGGTCTTAATCCCACACTTATTTGCTTATGTTCTTCTCTATGTATTTTCATGGCATTACTTTACACTTTACTTTCGAACTGAAAAATTGTTTAATCTTGGAATTTGTCATATTGGGTAAGTATTCTTGTCATTATATTTACTTGTTTCTTTGCATACCCACATACTTAGTACATTCCAATGTACTAATCACATTTTTGCCTACATGCTATAATCATGTAGGGGCAGGCGATCTACCTCATCCTCCTCCGCGTGGCTAGATTGCTTGTGAAGACTTTGAGCTTTGGTGAGTTCTCATTTATCGGGAACAGAACCCTTATCTTCAAGCTTTTCCTTTGTTATTCAAATATTTGATGTACTTTCATTTTGACTTAGTATCGAGAAGCCTAGACTTGTATTCTTGACTCTATTTATTGGCATTATTTAGAGGTGTGTCTGGACTATTGCTACACTTATGCTTCCGCTTATGGTTACAAGTTGTCCTGTAGTCCCATTCCCCATATTTCATTGTCATCTACCATTTAAACCTACAATGTGAAATTATGATTTAAGAGGCTTATTTGAGGGCCTTCGAGTTCTCATTCATCGTGTCACACCTAGGCCTTAGGTTTGGGTCGTGGCAATCTTGGTGTCAGAAGACAAGATTTTATAATAATCCTTGGAAGTCCACACACCGCATATAGTAGAGTCTTTTTCATGGTAGTGAAGCGCGCCACAACTATGAATAGGAGGCTATGGGATGTTTAGGATTGTCTCACTTCTTTGTTTAAATTAAATCGTGCCTTAGAGTAACTTAAGATGTCCTTCCTTCTAATGACTTGTCCGTTGCACTGTAGAAAATGCCACCAAGAAGAAATATTCCCATACATTAGGTTCCACAACCTCCAGAAGAGGGTAATGTGTCCTACATTAAGTTCTGGAATGTTATCTCAATATTGGCTCAAATAGTTACCAATCATGCTACACAAGCTCCACCTCAAGCTCCCACCAGGCAGCAAGGGTGAGAGATTTCACCCGTATGAACCCGCCAGAATTTTATGGAAATAGAATTGATGAGGATCCCATAGAGTTCTTTTATAAGGTACACATGGTGCTCTCGATTATGGTTGTGTCATCGGAGGAGAAGGCGGAGTTGGCGCCCTACCAACTTAAAAGCCTTGCCCAGATTTGGTATGATCAGTGGGAAGGTGAAAGGGTGCTTGGTGGTCCAATTTATTGGGAATAATTCAAGGCTGCATTCTTGGACTGCCTTTCCCCTCTTGAATCAAGGAAAGCCAAAATAAAAGAGTTTATGAACTTGAGGCAAGGGTCGATGAGCATTCACAAGTACTCACTAAAATTCAACACACTCTCCAAATATGCTCCTATACTGGTATCCGATCCTAGGGCTAGGATGAATATGTTTGTTTCGGGAGTCTCCGAGCTCATCAATGAAGAATGCCAAACTATTCTACTAATCCAAGACATGGATTTGTCTTGGCTTATGATTTATGCTGAGCAACTTGAGGAAAAGAAAATTCGCAAGCTGAGGAAAAATGATGGTAAGAGGACGAGGTATGATAGTGAGTATCAAGAACACAAGGGTGGTGATGGTAACCGAGGTCATCAAGACCAAAGGTTCCAACAACAAGGGTCTTCGAATGCCTTCAACAAAAGGCATACTAATGATCGATTTCAACATACTAAGGGTCAACAAAGTGGTGGCCATGCTCAAGCTTGGCCAACATGCAAAAAGTGTGGTAAGAGCCATGGTGGTGTGTCCTATTGGGAGTCGGATGTTGTTTTGAATGTGGCCAACTAGGTCACAAAATTGCCAATTACCCCAAGGCTCATAATAAGGGTAAGGGCAGTCGCCTACATGGTAAAGATGTGCAGATGGACCAAAAGCAACAAGCTATGCAACAAGGTGGTGGTCCTCACAACAATAGGTTCTATGCACTACATGGTAGGCAAGAGGTGGAAGATCAGCCAAATGTTATCACGGGTATGTTGAAAGTGTTTGATTTTGATGTTTATGTGTTGTTGGATCCTGTTGCCAACTCTCACTGAGGACATGACCTTAGATAGAAAAAAGTGGAGGTCACGAATGAGAGTATCAGGCTAATTCGTAGGGTTAGGTGGATGCATGGCCTTGGGGTATAGTAGGGTTAATTGGTAGGGTTACTCATATGTTCTCATTATCTGTCGTATTGTGTGTTAGTTTTATCATATTTGCATAATGTCATGTGCTATTCATTATTACTCGCGCTTTCTGTTCCCTTTCCTTTCCGTTTTGTCATATCTAGTTCTTTCTGCTTATGGATTTTAAGATGAGGGTTCCCAGGAAATAGCCTCTCTACTTCAATGAGGTAGCAGTAAGGTCTGCGTACATTCTATCCTCCCCAGACCCCACTTGTGGGATTTCATTGGGTATGTTGTTGTTGTTGTTGTTTGGATCCTGTTGCCAACTTCTCCTTTGTGACCCCTTTCCTTGCCAATAAGTTCAATTTAAGTCCCAAAATTTTGCATGACTCTTTTCCTGTGTCTACTCCCATGGGTGAGTCAATAGTTGCTAAAAGAGTCTATAAAAATATTCCTGTGTCTATTATGCATAAGACTCTTCCGTACAATCTTATCAAATTATTTATGGTAGATTTTGATGTCATCCTTAGTATGGACTGGTTACATGCCTCTTATGCCACCTTAGATTGTAGAACCCGTAAAGTTAAATTCCAAATTCCTAATGAACCTTTGTTTGAGTGGGAAGGGCAACATTCTGTGGTAAGGTTTAGGTTTATTTGATATTTTAAAGCTCAAAAGATGATATCTAATGGGTGTATCTATCATATGGTTAGGGTCCGAGATGTGTTTTCTAAGGTTCCCTCTCTTGAGTCAGTTCCTACAGTCAATAAGTTCCCCGGTGTGTTTCTCAAAGATCTTCCTGGTATTCCTCCCGAAAGGGAAATTGATTTTGGCATAGACCTCCTTCCCAATGCCAAACCTATCTCTATTCCACCCTATAGGATGGCACCAACGGAGTTGAAAGAACTTAAGGATCAGTTGAAAGATTTATTGGAAAAGGGATTTATTGGGCCTAGCAAATCTTCATGGGGTGCTCCTGTTCTGGTTTTAAGGAAGAAGGACAGGTCACTCCGAATGTGCATTGACTATCGTAACCTCAACAAAGTCACCGTTAAGAATAAGAACCCACTTTCGAGGATATATGATTTATTTGAAAAACTACGAGCTAGACATTTTTCTAAGATCGACCTTCATTCTGGGTATCACCAGTTATGGGTTAGGGAAAGTGATATTCCTAAGACAGCTTTTAGAACAAGGTATGAGCACTATGAGTTCTTGGTGATGTCTTTTGGATTGACGAGTGCGCCGGCTATATTTATGGATCTTATGAATTTGGTCTCCAAACCATACTTTGATATTTTTGTTATAGTCTTTATTGATGACGTATTAGTCTACTCCCAAAGTGATAAGGAACACGAGAGACATTTGAGAATAGTCCTTCAAACTTTGAGAGATGAGAAATTATATGCCAAATTTAGCAAGTGTGAATTTTGGATGAAAGAAGTTTCTTTCCTTGGCCATGTGGTGACTGATAAAGGTATTTGGTGGACCTAAGGAAGACTGAGGTGGTGCGAAACTGGCCTAGACCCTTAAATCCATTTGACATAAGGAGTTTCTTGGGTTTGGCAGGTTACTACCGATGGTTTGTAGCAGGGTTTTCTTCAATCGCATCCCCTTTGACCAAAGTGACCCAAAAAAAGTCCAAGTTTGTGTGATCTAATGAATGTGAGAAGAGTTTCCAGACATTAAAAGACAAGATGACTTTGGCTCCCATCTTGACTCTTCCAGATGGTTTGGATGGTTTTGTTGTATATTGTGATGCATCTAGGGTTCGGTTGGGTTGCGTGTTGATGCAAAATGGTAAGGTCAAGCTTATGCTTCTAGACAGTTGAAAGTGTGTGAGCGCAATTATCCAACTCATGAACTTGAATTGGCAGAAGTAGTGTTTGCTCTAAAAATTTGGCATCACTATCTTTATAGGGTTCACATAGATGTATTTACCAGTCAGAAGATCTTGCATTATGTGTTCACTCAAAGGGACTTGAATCTAAGGCAACAGAGATGGCTTGAACTTCTCGAAAACTATGATATGAGTGTCCACTACCATCTAGGTAAGGTCAATATGGTGGCCGACGCTTTGAGTATAA
Organism: Solanum medicagineum; assembly: GCA_026153255.1. Lineage (NCBI taxonomy): Eukaryota > Viridiplantae > Streptophyta > Magnoliopsida > Solanales > Solanaceae > Solanum > Solanum medicagineum. The sequence continues at coordinate 19,937 of JAPFFP010062927.1, read as the reverse complement.
TAACCATGGGTAGTATGAGTCATGTTGAGGGTGAAAAGAAAGAGTTGGCAAAGGAAGCCCATCAGTTGGGTAGATTGGGTGTTAGGTTGGAAGATACTAATGATGGTGGCATATTTGTTCATGATGGGTCTCAATCTTCTTTGATTGTTGATGTGAAGTCAAAGTAAGACCTTGACCCTACTTTGATTGAATTAAAGAAATTAGTTGGACAAAAGCAAGTAGAGGTTTTCTCACAAGGGGGAGATGGTGTCCTTAGATATCAAGGCCGTTTGTGTGTGACGCTTGTGGATGGATTGAGAACTTTGATCTTATAAGAGGCTCATAATTCATCTTATTTTATTCATTCGGGTTTAGCCAAAATGTATCGAGATTTGAAGGAAGTCTATTCGTGGGGTAATATGAAAAAAGACATAGCACAATTTGTAGCTGAGTGTCCAAATTGTCAGCAAGTGAAAGCCGAGCATCAAAGGCCCGATGGGCTAACTCAAGACATTGAAATCCCAACTTGGAAGTGGGAGGAAATCAATATGAACTTCATTGTTGGATTTCCTCAGACTAGGAAACAATATGATTCAATTTGGGTGATTGTGGATCGTAAGACCAAATCAGCTAATTTCTTGTCGGTTAAGACTTCGTATAGTGTTGAAGATTATGCAAGGTTATATATTTGTGAGTTAGTCCGATTACCTAGTGTTCCTTTTTCAATAATATCAGATCGTTGCCCTCAATTCACTTCTCATTTTTCGAAAGCATTCCAATAAGGTTTAGGTACCAAAGTTAAGCTGAGTACCGCATTTCATCCTCAAACAGATAGTCAAGCTGAAAGGACCATTCAAACATTGGAGGATATGATTAGAGCATGTGTCTTTGAATTTAAGGGTAATTGGGATGATCACTTACCTCTTATTAAGTTTGCATATAACAACAGTTATCATTCTAGCATCGAGATGGCTCCATTTGAAGCTCTTTATAGTAGGCGATGTAGATCATCGGTGGGCTGGTTTGAGGTAGGTGAAATGGCATTATTAGCCCGAATTTGGTCTTGGAGGCTATGGAAAAAGTGAGGATGATAACAGACATATTGAAAATGGCTTAAAGCTGACAAAAGTCATATTTAGATTTGAGGAGGAGAGATCTTGAATTTGATGTGCGAGATTGGTTGTATCTCAAAGTTTCACCTATGAAGGGTGTTGTTCATTTTGGCAAAAAAGGCAAGTTGAGCCCAAGATTTGTGGGTCTTTACAAAATTTTAAGAAGGGTTGGGAAGGAATGTTATGAGCTTGAGTTGCCTAATGAGATGAAGTTGGTTCACCCTATTTTTCATGTATCTATGTTAATGAAGTGCATTTGTGACACAAGTTCTATAGTTCCATTGGATATTGTGAAGGTTGGAGAAAATTTGACTTATAAAAAAGTACCGGTACAAATTTTGGATCGACAAGTCAAGAGGTTGAGAAATAAGAATGTGGCATCTGTCAAGATGCTTTGGAGGAACTAGCATGTTGAGAGTACTACATGGGAAGCTGAAGCAGACCTGATGAAGAAATATCCCCATCTTTCCCCAACTAATCAAACCTAAGGTTTAGGTAATTCTATTCCTCAAGTCCGAATTCCACATTCTGTACCATTTTTTTACTATTATAATTATTAAGCATGCATAATTATTTTGATGTTACTTTATGATATTTGTATAAGTTTTGCACGAAAATAAGCTCTATTTTACATTTTAACATGTTAAGCTCTTAGTCACTATTTCAATTTCTGTTCATTCAAACTACCCTTGCCTCATTCGGGGATGAGTGATCCCAAGGGGGAGATATTGTAATGTACTAGGTGTTTCTAAGCATATACTTGCGTGAAAAGATAATGCTCAAGTGAATTCCTATTCAGTTAAGTCAAATTTGACATGAAGGTTGTCTTAGCGATTAGTTTGGTTTAGTTCTGTGATTGTTGAGGTGGTCTTGGAAGGGTGGTTGGTTTGCCCTTGGTACTATATTTTGGGGGCAATGTTATGTGAAGTTAACACTAAAAATGAAGTTTGGTTTGCATTTGGAATTATTCGAAATGAAGGTATATGTGAAGGTTGTGTAATTGACTTGTTTGGGAGTAATTCTTTTTCCATTGTTGCATGGCTTACATGGGCAGCCTTTGGCATGGCCTTAGCATGACTTGACGCCATACCATATCATGCCATAGCACCATGGGAAGGATAATGCTGCCATACCTAGGTCGTATTCCCACTCCTTTGTGTTTGGCTTCTTTCTTCTTTTTAAAAGTGAGTCAAACAGCCCCTTTGCACCACATGATTTTATGCCCTTTTCACCACACATTTTTGCCCACTATTTAGTTACTAAATGACCCTTATAACCCCCCCCCCACACACACACAAAATAATCAGTATAAACAACCCCCTCTACTTAGTCGCTACATCACTCATCAAAGAAACCGAATCCCCTAATCTATATTGCTCTCCCAAAACTCTCTCAACACTTAGGCTAAGTATGTTTCAAGATCTCCACCAAATCTCTTCATCTTCTCAAGGCTAATCAAGCAACATCTGTAGGTTTTATTCTTGGTTTTCATTCAACCAAGAAGTCTTCTTCGAAAAACTAAATTAAGAATACGAATTTTCAATCTTTGATTTATGTATAATTGTACGAATACGAATTTTCAATCTTTGATTTATGTATAATTGTATACTAATTGATATTTGCTTAATTTATGGTTATTCATATATTTTATGATTATTTATGAATCTTTATCAAGACTTTACATAATTTAATTCAAACATTTCAGATTTACATTATTTAAGCTAACATATATTTTCAAGTCTTAGATCCACAAATGAGTTATTAATTTCATCCTAAAATGCTCCTATGATTATTGTGACTTTGTTTGAATATAAAATTTGTGATTTTAAGGTTATTGAACCAGTCCCCAACATGATTTAAGTTGAGTTATGAACTTTGGAAATTTGGCTTTCATGGCATAATATGAACATATGATTTTTGACAAGAATAAGTAAATACAACTATGAAATGATATTGGGTGACTTAAGACCCATTCAGTTTCATTTTGAATCTATGTTAAGGAGCTATTCTAAGTACAAGTCGAATATGATTTATTTTACAAGTTATGACTTTCTGAACTAAATTAAGTTTTGATTATTTCTAATATGTATTATTTATTTCCGTGGGATTTTGACTTAGCACCAAATGAGTTAGGAGTGGCACTCAACCAAAGGGGTCTTATATAAAGCTTCTAATTTCATAACTACCTGCCACCATAGGATATTTTGATTATGCCTTTTTAGGCTTTCTGACTAGTGGATCCATTTAATATTTAAGTTTCTGGAGTTATACCCTGGCAAGTTGACTCACTCTTTGGCTAGTGTGGAGTATGACATTGGTATTACATATTAAAGCTCATAGGTTTTGTCGGTTATGATCTTAATCCCACACTTATTTGCTTATGTACTTCTCTATGCATTTTCATGGCATTACTTTACGTTTTACTTTGGAACTGAATATATTGCTTAAACTTGGATTTTGTCATATTGTGTAAGTATTCTTTGTCATTATATTTACTTGTTGCTTTGTATACCTACATATTTAGTACATTACAAAGTGTTAACCGTATTTTTGCCTACATGCTATAATCATGTAGGGACAGGCGATCTACCTCATCGTCCTATGCGTGGCTAGATTGCTCGTAAAGACTTTGAGCTTTGGTGAGTTCCCATTTATTAAGAACAGAACCCTTATTTTCAAGCTTTGCCTTCAAATATTTGATGTACTTTCATTTTGACTTAATATTGAGAAGCCTACACTTATATTCTTGGCTCTGTTTATTGTCATTGTTTAGAGGTGTGTCTGGACTATAACTCCACTTGGTATGTTTTAAACTATTTTACTTATGTTTCCGCTTATGGTTACAAGTTGTCCCATAGTCTCATTTCCCATATTTCATTGTCATCTACCATTTAAACCTATAATGTGAAATTATGATTTAAGAGGCTTGTTTGGGGGCCTTCGGGTTCTTATTCACCGTGTCACACCTAGGCCCTAGGTTTAGGTTGTGACATAATCATATAGGTCATCGTTAGTGATAGGAAAACCTTAGTCAATCTAAAGGCACAACCTAGACAAGAAAGAAGGGAAGACTTTCCTAAACTCTCATAGCCTCATACTCAAGATAGTGGCGACCTTCACAACCTTGAATGGGACATTACTCACGGGGTATACATAGATATTCAAGGAACATTTTAAAATTTCATGCTCTGATACCAAATTTATAATGACCCGACCTAGGGCCTAGTCGTCACATGGGGAATGAGATACCCGAAGGCACCTCACCCAAGCCATTTTTAATATCCTAAGCATTCATAGACATAAATTAAACTTTGCAGAATAAAAATGGGGAAAGGATCTATGGGACCATATTATGACAATGATGCAACATTTAAAAGAAACATTAGCATTTGTCCATAAAGCGTACAAATTTAAAATGTGGATAGACAAAACTGGTAGTAATCTATTTCCATCAAATAGAAAAGACTCCATACAAAAGCAACATTGAATGTAAAAGCCTCAAAAGGGCCAACACATACACTATTGTCTCAAAAGAAAATGGAATTAGAATAGAAAATGATAGAGTCCCGAACTAAGGGCTCACCATAATAAAGGCATTAGTTTTGAACACCGTAAAAGCAGTCATGAGCCGATGGAGGAATACCTGCCCCTATATGGTGAAATCATGCAAGCAAAATATGTGTTAGTACTTTTGGAATGTACTACGTATGTGAGCTACAAATGCAAACATGAAATTACAATGCCATCATTCATAAGTAAAACATGTTATAAGAGATGATAGAAGTACATAAATATGAACTTAAGCATGCACAAGGAAATCAGTCAAGATGAATGAGAATAAATACATAAGAGATCACATCTGATGAAACCATATCATAGAGTCATAAACTTGTGGGGGTGGACCTTAACCGACATATAAGATTATGTGAGCTACTACATGGATTTCAACATAACCTCCTACGTTGGTATGGGAAGACCACTTGTCGGGTGAAACTCTATTACTTAACATCCATCTTAATATAACATAAATATCCTATGTGGATCCACTAGGCCAACCTACAAGGACTCCTATGGTGGCACATAGTTAAGGGACAATGAGATTCATCACTAAGGCATCATGCCTTAACTAACGAAATTAGCCCCAATCTCAAGGTCCTCTTGGTGCTAAGTCATCCCATGGAATCTTTAAAACATATGCTTATTCAATTTATGGCATTTAGATTCATAAGTGGCACATCATAAGAGTAGCTCAAACTTAAGGAACCACCAAATGAGAATTATCCGTTCATCTTGGGACCTTCTTAAACATCTTTTGGGGCAATTGTCAACATGCTTATATCTATAACAAGTCATAACCTTTAAACTTAGATTTAATGCCCTAATAATCATCATAAATCATGCATGCTGCTTTAAAATAAGTGGACTAAGATTTTAAATTGGAACAATTGTAAATCATAAAATCATGCATAATCATAGAAAACATGCTCATTTAAAATATGTAAAACAATAGACACTTCAACATCGATAATTCTCATCATTGGGGTCATCATCAATAACTTAATATCAGTAAATACTTAGTAAAACTTCATAGTATATCATTGAAATCATTTAATAGCATAATTTATCATGAAATCATCATTAAATGCATATTATCATGAAGGAACGTAAAGAAAAGGTAAAGGACATTATGAAGCTCTTTGTGGGTGAAAGGAGACCTACAAATAAAATTCACACACCTCAAAGTCTCCAAGAAGAAAGGCTTGAATCTTTTGGGAAGAACTTGAAAACCCTAGCTTTGCCTTGACTTTTCTAGAGAGAGTATTTTCCTTGGAAATTTTTAGGAATAAGAGAATGGGAGAATGACTAAAGTCCTTAGGGCTTTAAGGTCTGATTTAGGGCTCTAAGGATCCCAAAAATGACATAATATGGTAATAGAATTTGCAAAATGACCAAACTTTCCTTCATTAAAACTATCAGAATGAATTTACAAAAGTCCAATTACAGGTCATGGTTTGAACCACGGACCGTAGTCCTGTCCATCCCATTGTCCTTTGCAAAATTTCAAAAACTATTTTGCTAACCCAAACCGTGAGACAATCTTCTACAAGTCGTATACTGACTTACGGGTCGTGGTTGGGCTCATAGAGTCCTTCCACACTTAGTCAATTTCTTACTTTTGTGGGATTCATCTGCGAAGGGCTTACATGAGCCATATAATAATCTACGAATCATGTTGTTACTCATAGATCCCTTTTTCAAAAACTCCAAATTTCTTTCATGTTTGATACTCTCATTCACAACACCACCTATGCACCATCAGTTCATTTATGAGTTGTCACTGGCTACATGGGTTATCCACACTTGGAGACAATTTTTCCTTTCTTGAAGTTCATGTTTAAGGACCAACCCACAAGTTGTACGCCACCTACGAGCCATACGTAGGCCTCGTAAACTGATATGTTGTCAAAATACAATACTTTGTGCTTAAAACTTGGAATTTTATGTGTTCTTATAGCGTTGTTATTAGATTTGATATGTTTTTATGTTTTTTTTGCAGGATTACAGGGTTGACTCAATTTTTTGCTAACTGTCCAAACTTTGCAGAAATTGAGGTTTCACAAAACCCTTTAAGGGTCATGGAAAATTCTAGGGTCCATAGAGTGGGTTTCGTACAAAATTCCAGTTAAGGGTGATTTTCAAAAGTTGAGTCTACGAAAGTGTAGACGAGCCGTGGAAGATTTTATGAGTCATAGACTTGGTATTGTGTCCTCAGGATCAGAAAGTGGGGAGTTAATGAAAAGCCATCAGACGAAACCCCCTACGGGCCATAAAACTTTATACATCCTGTAGATGAGTGTACTAAAAGTTCCCCCAAAATTGCAGATGAAGTGCATGATGCCCCGTCTATGAGCCGTAAAACAATATAAGATCGATAGAAGTGCCCGTAGAGCCTGCTGACCCAGTTCTCCTAATTCTTTTTAATTTTGTATTTTAAACACTATAAATAGGTTTTTCTAGGTTATTTTTCAAAAAGAACGACACAGAACTTGAGAGAACAGTAGAAGAACATTTTGAAAAATTATTTTGTGCTTTTGATCAATCTGGTGATTCTTGGTTAAAAGCTTTGATTTATTGTTCTTAATTATATTGTGTAAGTGCTCAATTTTGTTATTCAAATTCATGATTGTTGCATCTACACTGATAATAAGTAGCTAAATTCATAACTAGGGTTGTAGGAACCATGAAGAATTAACAAGGTAAAATCAAATAATTCGTAATTCTTGAAAAGTGTGCATGCATGTGTTAATTAATTCTCTTTCGTTCAAATGTTTTTAATGATGGACAATGTTAGATTTCAACTAGTGTTACTAACTGCATCAAGGTAGTAATGAATAGGAAAAAAGATTAATTAAGAGGATTTGATTGATGTTTCTTGTATAATCAACCAAATTGGGCCAACGGGAGGTTGTACTGGAATAATAGGTATGGGTTAGTAATGTCACACTGAGGGGATAGATCAAATCACGTAGTAAAATTTACCTCTTTCCTGGATCCAAGGGTTTGGTAAACTTAACTTACCATTCTGCATGTTACATGCTAAAAAAGGATTGGATTATCTAGTAATATCAAGTTAAGAACTTATGGGCAACACAATGCGCTGGTTACTCTTCATATTGATTTCACACTTGTCTTCGTTTAGGATTACTATTCCTAGTGATCTTAGGCATATTTATACGCCAAATTAGCCAAAAATACCCATGTGTAGAGCTCAGATGATATATCCATAGAGTTTAAGTGTTTTTTATTGTAATTCAACTTATTTTGCTAATCCTAGGTCAAGTGCGCTTGTTGGTTATGTTTTTTTGCAGGTTTTTGAAGCCAATTGTGTATGTACAGGTTCACATTTGGAGTCTAGTCAAGGACACAACTACAGACTTAAGTGAAGAAATCAGTCAACTTAGCAAAAGCGCATTAGTGCGTGTCGTGGACCTGTGGAAGAAGCTGCGCAAGCTAAAATCATGGAGAAAAGGCATGAAATAGGAAAATGGTCAAAGTACACATCACGAACTTGTACAAGAAAGAGATAAATTGTCCCAGTCAGCATTAAACACAGAATATAGTAAAAGCAGCCTAATTTGCATCATAGACTTTGAATACGCAAGGGCAAAAGCGAGAAATGGGATTTTTAGGTTTATATTTAGTTTAGAACATTAATTTTATATCTGGTTTTTATGAGGGAACAGGAAAATGATTGAGGACTCCATTCTAGGGTTACTTTGGTGTGCTTTCATCTTACACTTCCATTCTTGAATGTTGATTAGCATTTTTGTGTGTATATTCTGGGATTGTAGCCATAGACCATGTTTTAGTTCTTGATATTTGCAATTTATGAATGGGTTTCAATTAATTATTCCTATACTTATTTTATCCATGCTTCATAGTCTGGCCAACTATGGGGTGCATTTATTTTTCATTCTAAATTCGAGAGATGTCGGAATGAATAGAACGTAGGGGTATAGGGAGCATGTTCACCTAGGAAAATGGATTGATTCGTGTATGGGAAACCCATGACAACTACCCATACACCTAGTTTGATTCATATAAAGGAAAATAACATTAAAGTATTCTCATTGATCATGTTTATTCCCGCTCAACGACATAGTTAGGCTGTCAATGAGGGTAGGCAGGTAGAGACGTGCAACCATGTTTGGGTATTTTCAACCCTGTGAATCAATAATTAGGAAACCTAGACACAAGTGCAAGTATTGAGTCTAGGATGTTTCTCAAAAAGGTTACAATCCCATAATCTAGCTCGCATTGATATTTCCCTCAGAATCAATTGACAATAGTAGTTATAATTTGTTACTTTTTTTCTTAACGCACACTTTTCATCATTTCCAAAGAAAACACACTTCTCATAAGAATCTTTGATTTATAATTTAATTTTAGTTGTAGTCCCTTTGGATTCGACATCTGGCTCCTCATAAGGGCCACTGTATTACTTGTTTTGACCATGCACACTTGCGTGTGCTAAGGAAGCAACAAGTTTTTGGCGATATTACCGAGGAATAAAAATTAGAAAGTTAATTTTTCTAAGGCAATGTGTTTTATTGTGTTCGCTGCGCTTGATCTTACTCATGCTTTGTTTGCAGGTATTTAGTTGGTTACATTGGAGAATCCAGACTCTTTCTTTTGACAGCGTCGAAGGAGGGCAGGTGTCTTCTACCCCGTTTTTCCGATAGAACTAATTGAACAGGAAGACCAGGAGGACAATAAAGAAGAAGTCAAACCTGTTATAGAAAAGATGGCTTAATAGAGTCCTGCACCAGCAGCTGCGGCTAGGCCAGTCTGAGATATGGCAATCCCACGCACTACCAATGTGATAGCTTATTTCAGAATCCAGAGCCTGGTGGTCGTTAGGAGCTCAAATAGAATATGGTTTGATTGTTTCACTCCATCAAGGAGTTCACTGGGCTGCCACATAAGGACCCTCAGGTTCATCTCCGGAACTTCTTAGAGATCGCTGACACTTCCATCCCCACAGGGGTGAATAGAGATTATGTGAGGACCACTTTTTTTCCCTTTTCACTACTGGGGGAAGCAAGAAGGTGGCTACAAATTAATCCACCTAACACAATTACTACATGGGATGAGCTGGCCAAAAAATTCTTGACACGATTCTTTTCATCTTGAAGGACAACCAAGCTCAGGAGTGAGATTTTGAGTTTAAGAAAAAAGGCTAGGAGAAAATATGTACCAAGCCTGGGACAGGTTCCAAACGCTCCTCATTAACTGTCCCCATCATTGCCAAGCTAATAAGGTGTTAGTTCATACTTCTATTGAAGGTTTGAAACCTAACACCAAGGTTCTTCTTGATTTTGCTGTAGGTGCACAGTCTCTTCAAGAGATATGATGAGTTGTATGCTCTGTTGAATACATTGCACAAGGAAATCCTCTGTGGAATTGGGGATCTAGTAGATCGACAGTTAAAAAGCAAGTAGGCATATTAGAGGTAAATGCTATGACTACCTTATAAGCACAAGTGTCAGCAATGTAGAACATGCTAACAACGCACTTCAACAACTTATCTTTAGGCCAACAACCAACTCCAATGAATATGGTCCAACAGCAGCAGAATAGTTAGTGTGATGTGTGTGGAGGAGTTGACCACACTGCAGAATTTTGCAGAGCAAATCCATAGGTTGTGAACTTTATTGGCAATGCAAACAAATATGGTTACTAAGGTTTTGGGAACACCTATAACCCAAACTAGAGAAACCACCCAAACTTCTCTTAGGGTGGAAATCAGCAGAGTCAAGGACCTCCTCAACACAGACAACAAGGAGGAAATTCATTCTACAATGGCAGATGCAACAGCCCACAAAGTAAGCTAAGTTGGGCAGTATAAGTGATAGTGAAGTGCTACGAAATATTCTAGCAAATCAGTAGAGGTAGGATGATGAAATTCATCAGAATAAGAAAAGCCTCTAGAATCTAGAAAAGTAGTTGGGACAATTAACAAGCACAATGAATGTTAGACCTCAAGGTGGCTTGTCAAGGAACACCGACCCCAACCCAAAGTAAGTGAATGTTGTTAGCACCAAAAGTGGGAGACCATTGGCAGAATTAGTCCCGAAGTAGAGGGATGGGATTGACATAAGCACTAATGAGGCTGGCAATCCTAGCCTACCAAATGCTGAAATGGCTCCAACACCAAATCCTGCTCCTCCCTTTCCTCAAAAGTTGAAAAAGAAAAAGGAGGATGAGTGCTTCCAGAAGTTCATCAGGATCCTGAAACAAGTACAAATTAACTCACCTCTTATTGATGTATTGTGAGGAATCCCAAAGTATACTAAGTACATGAAAGACATTATGGACAACAAGAACAGGTTGGCTAAGTTTGAGACTGTGGTACTTACTGAAGAGTGTAACTCCAATTTCTTGAACAAAGAAAAGTTGCCAACTAAATTGAAGGATCCTGGAAGCTTTACTGTTCAAGTGGCGATTGGGAATTGTTTAAATGCTAGGTGGCTATTTGATTTGGGTGCGAGTATCAATCTCATGCCTAGTTCTATGTTCATAAATTTGGGTTTAGGAGATCTTAAGCCCACCACCATCTTGTTACAACTAGCAAATCATTCGGTACCAAAGCCGAATGGCATTAGAAAGGATGTCTTAGTCCAAGTGGGTTCCCTTATAGTCCCTAATGGACTTTGTCATCCTAGACTATGAACCTGATCCAGAGGTTCCATTCATTCTGGGATGCCCATTACTAGCAACAAAAGGGGCATTGATAGATATTATAGCAGGGCAGCTAACTATGCACGCCAATTATAAGGTGGAAGTCTTTGACATCTACAAAGCTTTGAAGTTGCTCGTTGTATATGAGGACTTGGCAGCCATCACAGTATTAGATAAAGAGGCTGCATTTAGTCAAGTTAAGATCAAGGACCCCTCTAGCCAAGGTATTGTTGAATCAATGGCTAGTAGATGACCTTGAAGAAAGACAAATAGAGAGTGTGTTGAATAACCATAATACCAGCATGCTTAAGAAAGCATCTGAACCCTTAAACAGGGTATTGGGACCTTCACCCAAGCCCTCCGTCAAAGAAGCTCCTCAACTAGAGTTGAAGTCGTTACCATAACATCTTAGATATGTTTTTCTTGGTGAAAATAACACTTTACCTATAATCTTGTCGCTTTATTGTCTGCACCCCAGGTGGAGGTGGTTGTTGCTATGCTCCAAAGAAGGAAACAAGCTATGGGTTTGCAAATGTCAGACATTCATAGCATTAACCCAGCCTTATGCATACATAGGATCTTCATCGAGAGGGGCCACAAGCCAGTAGCCCAACCACAATAAAGGTTGAACCGTATTATGAAAGAAGTGGTGAAGAAGGAGGTGATTAAGTAGCTGGATGCTGGCATCATCTTTCCAATCTCAGACAGCAAGTGGGTGAACCCAGCACAATGTATCCCCAAGAAAGGGGGAATGACAGTTGTTACTTCTGAGAAAAATGAGCTCATCCCTACCAGAGTAGTAACAGCGTGGCAAATATGTATGGACTACAAAAACCTAAATGACGCCACCAAGAAAGATCACTATCCAGTCTATTTAATTGACCAAATGTTGGATAGGCTGGCAGAGTAGGAGTACTACTATTTCTTGGATTGATACTTGGGGTATAATCAGATCATTATAGCCAAGAGGACCAACGGAAGACCACATTCACCTATTCTTATGGTACATATGTGTTCAAGTGAATGCCCTTTGGCCTCTACAACGCAACTGCCACATTCCAACGGTGCATGATGCCTATATTTAAAGACATGGCGGAAGATTTTGTAGAGGTCTTCATGGATGATTTCTCATTCTTTAGGGAGTCATTCGAGGTATATTTGTATAATTTGGACAGGGTTCTAGTTCATTGTGAGGAGACCAACCTCATTTTATACTAGAGAAAATGTCACTTCCTAGTAAAGGAAGGGATAGTCTTAGGGCACAAGGTGTCTAGGTGTGGTGTAGAGGTGATAGAGCAAAGATCGAGGTAATTAGAAAGCTAGCTCCACTCGTGTCCATCAAAGGAGTTCGCAGTTTTCTTAGGCATGAAGGATTCTACCGCAAATTTATGAAGGACTTTTCAAAAATCTCAAAGCCACGGCGCACCTTCCTGGAGAAAGAGGTACAGTTTAACTTTGATGTGACATGTTTGTAGGCTTTTGAGACTTTGAAGAAGCGGCTAGTGGAAGCACCTATCCTAACAGCTCCAGATTGGGAGCTCTCTTTTGATCAATGTGTGATGCTTGTGGCATTACTATTGGAGCTGATATGCTATCAAATTACAGCACATTGTTGCCTTAAATATAGGATTTTTGCATGTTCTTAGTGCGACTTTTTATGGTTTTTATGTTCTTTGTTGTTCTGTACAAAATACAGGTTGCCATGAGTTTAGGAGAAAATTTCAAATTTTGATAAAGTTCGGGACATACGAGCCACCCTATTAGTCATAGCCAAAGCTAAGAGTCATAGTGTGACCTCGTACCAAGAAACAGTGTTCAAAATTAGGAATTTGCAAAATGAAGGTCAGTTATATGAGGCCAGCCTACAATTCGTATGTCTCACTACGACTCGTAGGAGGGGACCTCATAGCCAGGAACAATGTTGCCAAAATATGGACCAGGAACTGCAACTAAGGACTACGAGAAGACACTAAGAGTCATAGATCAAACCATGACTCATAGCAATGGATCATAGTAGTCAAGTCCAAAATTTCAAGTGTTGACTACGAAAGCCCGACTAAGACTCGTTGGTCACCCTACGAGTCATAACTGCGAACCGTAAATACTGCCACCTATATTTTCTATTTTATTTTTAGGGTCTCTTTGCAAATAGCATAAATAGTTAATGATAGGATTTTTGAAAGTGAGATTTGACACTTTACAAATTCTACAACAACTTTGGATATTCTTAGAGAACTTTTTTAGGGTTTAGTGTAGATTCTAGTATTTTAATTTTGAAGACCCAGTTTGGGGGACTTAAAATCACTTTTATTCAACTTCCATTCATCTAAGCTTGTGGTTTCAACATCAAGGTGGTTTTGTTCTTCATTGTTCTTGGGCGATCTCTAAACCATGTTTATTCCAATCATTGTTGTGAGTTTGCCTAGCCATGAGTGGCTAATCATCCACAACTTGGGGTCGTGGGAACGATAAGGAGTTGACTTGAAATAACCCAAATTTTGTGCATTTTTTTCATTGGGTATTTGCATGTATTGTCAATTTCCCTTCATTTTGAATGTTGTTTGGTGGTGGCCAACACCAAACCCTGTCTACTATCACGACCTCGACCAAGGTAGTGACGAATAGGAAAAGGGAAGTGGATGATAGGATTCGATTGATGTGTTCTAGTCTAATCAACCAAACCTGACCAAGTGAAGGTTGATTGGAACAATGGGTAACAGTTAGTTGGCACACCATGGTTGCCTACCAAGAGCCATGGTGAAATTCGACCTTCATCTTCATAAGAGGGCTAGAAGAACCTAAGTTACCGTCCTGCATGCGATGTGTCAATTAGGTTTATGTTATCCTGGGTATTTGAGTTAACGAATCATGGGGAACACAATTCCTAAGTTGTCCCTCAACTTTATTGTCTTCTTGCATTAGTAATGTAGTATTTTAGTTGTTCTTCTCTTTTTAAATTGCAAACCCCCCCCCCCCCCCCCCCCCCCCCCCCCCCCTCTCTCATTCGTCTGATGTTTGTGTGTTGTGGGTGGGTGGGCGGG
>JAPFFP010062920.1:0-26379 GCA_026153255.1 Solanum medicagineum | reverse complement strand
AGGGCTCCTAGTTGCTTATAGATCACTTAGGTCCCCAAACTTTTTATTTTAAACCCAATTGAGGACTTCCGACCCCCCAACTTAAAATACACACTCCTATTATAGTTAAGCACCGCGAACTTGCTTAATTTAAAGTACAACATATTCGCCATAGTTTTTTTTTCCCAGTTGAACAATTAACTTTGGTTGATTAAATTACGGGGTCTAACAATTATCGCTGAATAATATCTTTTTTTTGTAACTTCAATTGGTTCTATATTTATCATCACTTAAAGTTTAATTTGTTTACTAATCTTCTTATGATCTCTTTATTTGCCTGAACGCTTCAGGAATAAATGGGGTCTTCATAATAGACCCTCCATCACCACAAGAAGTGTTGTTTTGATTACTTGATATTGACATCATTTTCACATATGGGTTACTACGGCATCTTAAATACCCAAATAGCTAAAGAAGAAAATTTGCTTGGGATCATCTTTCATTGCTTACTCTTTAGGATTATTTATTTGTATTTTTATTTATATATTAAATATATTCTAGTTTGCATTCATAATAGTTGATATGAGATAGAGGTTGGGATTTTGGTCCTTTATTCTAGTTACCAAAAATCGATCTTAATGTTTTAAAATTGTTTAAGTCAAATTGTCATTTTTAAAGCTCTACTTCCAAACCAAAACAAGTCTAACATTAGCTACAATAAATGCTCATTTTATTTTCAAGTTTTAATTAAGTGTACTAACAATTTAAAATCTAAATGTTTTCTTACTTCTCTTTTCAAAATTTTTTAAAAACTCCTTAGCATTTATTTATTTATTAATTGAAGTTTGGCCGGCTAATCATTTTTCAATGAATCATAAAGGATGTGTTACACCTTCCCTTTTGAATATTTAAAACCCTTACCTAGAATGCCTTCATATAGAATTAGTTGGAAAATTACTAGTACAAATAGGTGTCCTAATTCACCTTTAAAGCAATTAGGTTGCGACTATTTAAAAATACCATAAGAATCACTAATATGTTTTACACCATTTAACCTCAAGTTAAAATGAGGAATAAAAATCAACACTTTGATAGTGTGGTATAGTTTGGAGGTGATTCTCATGTCGATAGCTATCATGAAATGTATTTGGAGAGTGCATGATCAGCTTCGAGGTAGGCAATGGTCTCCATCCATAACAAGACACTTTTTATTAATGCTTAGTTTTTCATGTTAATTCGCACTATATTTTCCTTGTAATAAATTTTTATCCAATCAATCCTTGTTTCATTAGTTTCGAGTGAGTTTAGACTAGTATAGTCCCTTGGAGACCTTAGTTTAGGCTTGGAGTTATGTTTTATCATGATTGGAGAAAATTTCCTTTTCGAGGAGTTATGAGGGTGGACATAGAATAGGTTGTTCCTTAGATGAGTGATTGAAATCCATTTTTCCTTATAGCTAGATGTCGCTTCTAGTAGGCTTTTTCGGGTAGTATGCTTTGAGCTAGGTGCTGAGACTTTGGTGTCTCATCAAAACCATAGGTTTAACTTTTCTCCATTCAGTTTAGGGTTGGAGATATTGGTTGTAGGGTAATACGTAGATCCTAGAGATATTTCTCTCCCTTGCTTGGTTTTGAGTTGTTGTGATTTCTTAGTTATGTGCTTAGTTGCTTGATGGTGATATTTTACTAAATTATAGTTATCTTGTATCATTTTGGCCCGAGGCCTTATTCGAGGAGCAATTGTACTCCAGGTTGTTTCTCTTAGCCTTCATGTGTAATGGTAGTAGCTTTATTTCCTAGTCTTGTGTGTCTTGTTTGATATGTGGATAGCATGCACTGCATTGGCTGCTCAATCACACTAATTTTATGGTATGATCTTGATTCATACATTGGCTCATCATTTATGCATGGAGAGTAAGTGAGAAGGTATAGGTTTCGCACTATTGATATAGCATTGATTCAAACTTTTTATATGAGTTTGATACCACTAGGATCACAGGATTTCTATATTTGATAGTTATGAGGCATCAAGGATGTGCATTTACCTACTTGAGATTGTGGATGCTCTCAAATTTTCATAATTTGACTAGAGGGCGCGTCGATGCACTCTATGCATTAATATGGATACTATTATTCCTACTATATCACCTATGATGATAAAATGACAAGCACTTCTGCTGGCCCAAGAAATTTGTATAGGTTTTATGAACCCCACAAGGACTTCCACACCAAGAATACTATTTTACCAGATGGAGGTACTGCATAGGTCCGACATTCCCAACTAGGCTTGGGTAGGTTGTATGTCAATTGTGGGTATGTGCTACTGGGAGATTTGATGCATTGATTTTTGTTGTTTGGTACCTTGGTAGTACGCGATGCCTATTTGGATTCTTCTTATTGATTGTACTATCGGTACTATATAATGTTGGTCGGTTATTGTTCTTATCTAGCTAGTGGTTTATCTCTTCATTGGTTGTATTAGTTACATGGCCAGGCTAAGTTGGATCAATTCCTAGGTGCTTGGGTTATTTACAGGCTTATGGCATTTTTCATCCATCTGTCTCTTATGGAGTATATTATTTAGTGTTTCCATCCTACTAGCATATTGCAGACCTGCTTCTCATGGTATGCCTCTTGCCGACTATGCATCTTCACTTAATTTATCTTGATCAATATGTATTCCATCTATTGTCTTATTAATTGTGTAATACTTGTCTTATTTTCATGACATATATACTTGCTTTATCTGAGGAACTCAGTCAGGCTAAGTCTGATGGGTACCATATCTTTGGTACTCATTCTATACTTCTGCCTCCTACAGATTGTAGTGAAAGTCCATGTTGTTGATTTTCCTTCATTTAGAGCAGTTGTGGTTCTCACAGATAGGGGTGAGTTCCAGATATTTGAAGTTGTCGAATCCCATTTTGTTGCTCTTTAAGCTAGTCTTTATTTTGTTTTCAATGATAACATATACTATATTGTGTTTTTCAAAAGCCTTGTACTCTTTAAGTTGTGTATTGTAGGCTTGATTACTCACTGATATCAGGTCTTGGGGTAGGTTCCTGTATTTTATATTTGCAGCTTGATAATATCTTCTCCATATTTTGGTAGTTTTTCCTTATTATGGTCATTTCACGTGAGATAGTCCATTGCTTATGATTTCGGGAAATGGGTTAGGCTTAGCTATCGGTGGGCTGGGATAGGTTCCATCACTGCTAGAGGAGTCAGGTCATGACAACTACTGATTACTGCATAAACAAATTTTGGAATGTGGATCATGTTCAACTTCCCACTAGTATAGATGCTGATGGAGGTCTTCCATGAAGATTTCTTTGAGGAATTTGATTTCAAGTGATACTGGAATGGACATCAAAAGAAACTGCCATCACATAGATAATACGCTGGTCCACAACTTCTTTACTGTCCTCAGTGTCTTTACACAACATAGAGAGAATTTGAATTAGAATTGAGTCCGGTAAATCACTAAGTCGGTCCTCTCTCATCTAGGTTTTCTTTGCTGTTAGAGATTGGAGAGGAGAAATAAAGAACTAATTATTGAGTTAGTGATTTGAACAACTCAGTTGGGTTAAAAGGGAATTGGATGGGTCAGATTATCACATTCAGGTGGGTCAAATTTAACTGAGGTGATGTCGATTATTTAGGATTAAGGAGTTAATTACTTACTTACGTGTTGATTTGCAATATTAAGAATTTAATCATATTTGGTGGGTTCAAATATATGCATCTCGAGATACATGAGATTAAAATTAGGTATAATTTATTCTAAATATATTATATCGAAGTGGATTCATCATGATGCACAGACAAATTTCATTTGCCTTCTTCCATCTAGCTCGCCCATGCAAATCACACTAGATACATGTGACACACAAATCAAACTAAATACATCTAATTCACAAATATTTGGGGTACATAGACAAATATTGCTTATCTATCTCCTTAATTATTTCAGTGTAGCTGTTGGGAGGATTAGTAAATATAGTAGGAATATTTATGTAATGAGGTAGCCTCTCCATTATTTTAATTGATGAGAGGTATTTTTTTTACTTTTTTTCCTAAAAGGAAAGGCTATTTGGGTTGCCGAAGCACTAAATACCCTTCCTCATCACATGGAAATAACTTTATCAATTATTTCAAAGTTTCTATTTATAAAGGGAAGAAAATGGTATTTTTATATTTCTACCTTCTCCAAATCCTATTTGTAGTACTACAATGAATATATTATTATTATTTTACAATGTCATGATGTCCTCGAAATTTGTACAAGGACTCTTTATTTTGTTAGATCTCTTGGAATTCCTTTCAACTCTTTACTTAACATCAATGCGACAATTTCTCGATAGGAATTCATATTTCAAATTTTTAAAATTTCATTTGAATGCTGCTTTTCAAGGATTTCAAAATCTACTTTTTAGTACGTGCAATAAAGTACCAGATGTTAAGTATATTGAGACTAATATAAACAATAGGGCCCAAGGTTATCTATAAGAAAAGATAACTGAAGCATGAGGGGAGGATCTTGGAAAGCTCTGTTCAATTTTAAAATAATGGAGAAGCTACCTAATTGCATAAACATTCCTACTATATTTACTAATCCTCCCAATAGCTACACCAAAATAAGGAGAAAGATAAAAGAGGGTTGTCCATGTACCCCAAATACATGTGAATTATATGTATTTAGAGTGATTTGCGTGTCACATGTATCTAGTATGATTTATGTGTGCAAGAAAGATGGAAGAAGGCATATGAAATTGTCTATGTATCTAGATGAATCCACTTGGATATAATATATTTAGGACAAACTATACCTAATTTTAATCCCATGTATATCAAGATGCATGTACTTGAACCCACCAAAATATGATAAAATTCATAATATAGAAAACCAACATGTAAGTAAGTAATTAGCTCCTTAATCTTAAATAATACACACTGATCCGCAAGTCTCTACTAGAAACCCTGCTCTTGACTCACGAATCTAACGAACCAAGAGCTCTGATACCAAACTTATCATGACCCAAAACAATTCGCAACAAGAGAAAGATAAATAATGCAGAAACAACTCATAAGATAAAAAAAATCTCCAAAAACCTAGAGTCTTGAGTAGAAGAATCTAAATGGTGTGGAAGGTAAATAAAACTATCCCAAAAAGTAAATATATAACTATCTCGTGATATCTAATGCATAGTCTAAAAGATAAGGAAATAAAAAAAAGACCCAAAGATCCATGATGAGTCGAAGTCTGAGCCTCACCAGTAAGATTCGAATGGAAATAATGAAGTCCAAAAGAGTGATCAGCTACCTTGTACTAAACTAAAATGCGAAAAAATATGCTTCAAAAATGCCTATAATTGAAATTTCCATATAAATTAAAATCGACAGAGCATCCGTACCCTAGCCGCGATACACAAGGGGCGCGGAGCAGTACAAAAATGGCTTGCGCAATAGGCCAGCATCACGCCAAGGACGCGGATCAATGTAAGTTTTTTTTTGATTTTTCTATCTCGACTAAGGGCATTGAGGTCATATCCCCATGCCCACTTATGCGTGAAAGCACCCATACTTAGCTATTTTGCAACTCTATAACACTCAAAACCCTCACAAAAACCTCTCCAAGACTTAACCAAATATTTCATTCAAATTTCAAAGATTTCAAGATTAAGTTAGGAACTCAAGGATTCTCTTCAAGCTCTAAGTTCTCTTCAAGAACATATTAAGAAAACGCAAGTTTGAGTTATGTGAGTTTCGTCCATTTGGTCCTTTCACCCATGGAACCCAATCTTTCTTTTTACGAAAATTGCATGATTCCAAATTGTATCATCTATGGGTTTCTCTTATTGTGGATTTTGATTTATAAATTATGTCGGGGTTTTATGAAATGATGATTGAATATGCATGTCTATCTATTTCAAGATTATATTATGAATTGGTTTTGCCTATTGAGACTATGCATGTTTTGAGCCATGAAACTATGATATATTATGATTTTCGATGATGGAATTCAAGGTGTCTTATATAAGGGTTTCACTATATGTTTGTGGGTTTATTTACATTGAGTCCTCTAAGTTTATTTCACTCTTGAATTGCATGATTTTGAATAAGAATTATGTACCTACCAAGTGTTTGATAAAATGTCTTAACAAGGATTTTCAAGTTATTGATGATCTATTACATGGTGTATAAGTCAAGTGACTTTATGATTGTTAATGGCTTGCATGCATGCATTGATTTCAAGAAAAGTCTCTATAATGTTGCAAGTAGATCACACCTTGTTGGGGGGGGGGGGTGACATACCCAATCACCTTGTTGAGGGGGTGACATGCCTCAATCACCTTGTTGGGCGATGACATGCCTAATTGCCATGTTGAGGGGTGACATACCTCAATGACCTTTTTGGGGGGTGGACATGCCCAATCACGACGTTGAGGGTGAGTACCTCAATCACGTTGTTGGAAGGTGACATGCCCAATCACCTTGTTGAGAGGTGAGTACCTCGATCACCTTGTTGGGGGGTGACGTGCCCAATCACCTTGTTGAGGGGTGAGTACCTTAATCACCTTATAAGGGGGTGACATGCCTTAGATTCCAAGTACTAGTTCGATTGGTCTATGTTGATTATGGTTTATTCCCATATGTGATATGTCCTATGCAAGTTATATGATTTACAAGCATGTTTTACTTCAAGTGTTGATCATGCATGCCATATTGATATTATACTTATATATTGCTTATGATTATGCATTTTTACTATATTGGCTTATGTCTTGTTGAATTGCATCGTACATACTTGGTACATCCAAACGTACTAACACATACTCTATGCCTACTTGATATTACCATGTAGGGACCAAAGCACCTCTCGATCATCCTCCAAGTGGCTAGGTTTGGTAGTTCGGAAGATATGCTTTGGTGTGTCCTCAAGTTTGAGGACACTATGTATACTACTCTTTTTATTTGATATTTCATTATGTTGAACTCTTATTATAATAAGAGTTAGCTCGGAAAGTGTCTTGGCTCCCACTCCATTCTATGCTAGAGGTGTTGTTGGATAATTTTTGTACTTATGTTATGAGCTTGACTCTTTCATGCTTTTATAAATATCAAGACTTCCCTTAGTCTCGTTTTCATTATTTATATCTCTTGTGTTGTTTATTTTTATTTTGTGACCAAGGATGTGTGGATGATATGCTAAGAGGCTTGTTTGGGGTCCTCTCGAGTTTCCATTTTCCATGTCATGTCTAGGCCCTAGGCTTAGGTGGTGACAAACTAGGTATCAAAGCACTAAGTTGTTAGTGGTCCTCGGAATCCAATACACCGCATCGATTAGAGTTTTATTCATGGTTGTGAAGCGTGCCACAACTATGAATGGAAGGCTATGAGGCGTTTTAGGAAATGTTTCACTTCTTCATGGTCTATATCATGCTTTAGATGTAAGTGTAAGGTGCTTTCCCCTAACGAATGCTCTTTTCTATTCTAGATCAGGCCAATTCCAAGAGGGAGACTTAGGAGAGCCCATACACTCAAGGAGCAACCGACCTCTCCTACTTCTCAAGCTCCTCAAGGTGGAGGGGTAGCCCAAGATGAGTTATGAGATGTTATGAACATGTTGGCTCATGTTATGACCAACCCAATTCATCAAGGGGTCCAAGACCCTCATGCTCCCATTCCGGCTTCTAGAGTGACGGATTTCACTAGATTGGACCCACTGGAGTTCTATGGGTCCAAGATTGATGAGGATCCCTAAGAGTTGAACGATGAGGTGTACAAAGTGCTATCTATTAGAGGGGTCAATTTGAATGACAAAGCGAAGTTAGCGGCCTACCACCTCAAAGCTGTGGCCTAAATATAGTTCACCCAATGGAGTTTGGAGAGGAGAGATAATGATGCTATTCCCTGGGAGGAGTTCAAAGCTGCATTCCTCAACCGATTCTTTCCTATCAAGCTAAGGGTGGCTAAAATGAGGGATTTTATGAACCTTAAGCTAGGTTCCATGGGTGTGAGGGAGTATCCCCTCAAGTTCAACCGACTCTACAAGTATGCCCAGAATTGGTTGTCGAGCTGAGATCTAGGATTAACAAATTTCTGTCGGGTGTGTCCGACTCGGTCAATAAGGAGTGTCGGACCACCCTGTTAGTGGGTGATATGGATTTTTCCCGTCGCGTGACATACACTGAGCAACTAGAGGGAGAAAATCTTATAAAGAGAAGAAGTGGTAAGTTTAAGAGGGCTCGTTTTGAAGGTGGATTCCAAAGTTCCAAGGGTGGCTGGTATCCTCAAATCCACAAGTTCTAAGGCCAAGGGTTTTCCAATGCTCCAAATAGGAGATTTGCTAATGAAAATCCAAGATTCGAAGGTGGTGGTGGTGGTGTGCCTAACCCCATATGCCAAAGATATGGTAGGAACCATAATGGCCCATGTATGAGAAACTCTAATTCTTGCTATTGTTATGGTGAAGTAGGCCATAAGGTGATTCATTATCTTCGTGCTCAAACAAAGGTAGAGATGGTCATCCACAAGGCCAAGGTGCAAATTTGGGTCAAAAGGGAAGAGGAGTCCAACAAGAGGGTGCTCTAAGGCAAAATAGATTCTATGCTCTTCAAGGGAGATAAGGGGTGGATGAGGTGCCCGATCTAGTCACCGGTATGTTAAAGGTTTTTGACTTTGATGTGTATGCTCTGATAGACCCTGGGTGCCACTCTTTCTTTTATTACTCCTTTTGTTTCCAAAAAGCTTCATGTTAGTCCCCAATTGTTGTGTGAATCTTATGAAGTGTATACCCCATTGGTGAATCCATTATTTCAAAATGAGTCATAGAAATTTTTTTGTGTTCATATTGTATAAAATCTTGCCTTGTGATTTTGTAGAGTCAGATATGGTGGATTTTGATGTCAGATTGGTTGCATGCCTATTATGCTTCTATTGATTGTAGAACCCATACGGTTAAATTCCAATTCCCTAATGAACCTGTCCTTGAGTGGGAAAGTCGTGTTGTGGTGGTCAAGGGTAGATTGATTTCTTGCCTTAAAGCCCAAAAGTTGATTACTAAGGTTTGTCTCTATCATTTTGTGAGGGTTAGGGATGTTGAGAAAGTCCTTCCTATTGAGTCAGTTTTAGTGGTTAATGAGTTTCTTGATGTCTTTTCCAATGAGCTTCTTGGTGTTCCTCTTGAAAGGGAAATAGACTTTGGTGTAGACCTCATTCCCTAAACTCAACCAATTTCTATTTTCCCCTTACTGTATGGTCCCGATGGAGTTGAAGGAGTTTAAGGAGCATTGAGGGATTTATTGGGAAAAGGTTTCATAAGGCCTAGTAAGTCACCTTAGGGTGCATCGGTGTTATTGTGAAGAAAAAGGATGGATCTCTGTCACGACCTAAGCCTAGGGCCTAGGTATAATACAACGCTTGGGGAACCTGAAGGGACACCAAGCAAGCCTATTAATATGTCATCACATAACCTTGGTTGCGGAAGCAAGACAACAACAACAAGAAATAGTAAACAGGGATAATCGGGGCTAAGGGAAAACTTCCATACCATAAGCATCACGAAACAAGAGAGTCAAGATCTATAGGTTAGATAAATATCATGTCCAACAACACCTCTACTACATAGATAAGAGCGGGGTCCAAGACAAGCAATTCGGCTCACCCTCATGGTCAATACATACATAAAAGAAAGATTGTCTTAGAACATAGCATAAGATCATAAATATCATCCACGGAATGAAGAACTCACCAACAAGCTTGAGAGATATCGTACTAGCCACGTGGAGGAGGAGGATGATCAAATGGTGCTCCGGTTACTACATGGTGACATCACGTAGGCACAGAGTATGCTTTAGTACATTTTAATGTACTAAGTATGTAGGATGCAACACAACAAGTTATAAGCACAATAAACAAAATGCATAACGTAGGCAATGAATAAGCTTAGAGCAATATGGCATGTATGAATGATGCTTGATGTAAAACTATTCTTATATAGAGCATATTTTATGTGTAGAAAGAGACCACTATCATATTGGTGGATCATCACACCCTACCACCCTTGGTGATTGAGGTACCAACCCTACTAATTGGTTGGGGGATCGTCGCACCCTACCACCATTGGTGACCGAGGTACAAACCCCGCGACATGGTTATCAAGGTACAAATCCCTCGACATGGTTGGTGGATCGTCGCACCATACCAGCCGTGGTGACCGAGGTACAAACCTCCCGACATGGTTATCAAGGTAGGAACTACTTGACACGGTTACCCAGCGTGCAACCCTAGAGTAGGGCATGGTCACATTCCAATAATATAGTGATAATATCAGATACATGTATTCATTTCATCATTTCATCAAAATATAGTCATTCAACTCATAAAACATACATTGGACCTTCAATTCCTCAAGAAACCACAACCGGGCATTTTTTCAAACACTTAGCGGGTGTGTAGTTCTAGTGTAAAACCATGCAATTTAGAGATGAAATCATGCAAGGAAATCCAATGTAAAATTATCAATCAATACTTGGTAACACCCTCAAATAATATACATCAAAAACCTTAATGAAATCTCACATTAGATCTTAGAGTCATAGCTCAAAAAATGGTAAAACAATCACAATTTCTTAAACCCCAACTTAGTGTGCAGTGAATTGATAATGAATAAGACCCATGATTAAACCAACTTTAAATCATGAAATTTTAGGTAAAAGGAAGTTTGGGCATCATGGGTGGAAGGAACCCATATAAAATAAGAATACTATGATTCTATTGATTTTAAAAGACATATGATTGATTTTGATGTTATTCTTGGAATGGATTGGTTGCATATAAAAGAAATATAGAATAAGAATAGGGGCAATGGGGCTAAGGGAAAGCTTGCATAAACTTCATAATCAAGAGGCAAGAGTCAAAGCTCATACATAGATAGAGCGTGGGCCAACAAAAAACTACCGGGCTCACCCTCATAGTCAAATAGAACAAAAGAAAGTGTCTCCATACATAGATAATAGCAACATAGACTAAGGTCCCTGAAGTGGAGGACTCACCAACTTTTCTTTGAGTAGAACCGATCTATCCACGTGGAGGAGAAGGAGGATCAATTTAAGCACCAGTCCCTACATGGTGATATCTTGTAGGAAAGAGTATGGATTAGTACATTTGAATGTACTAAGTATGCAGGATGCATTGAAACAAGAGATACATAATGTAATCAAAATGCATAATCATAACAAGAGATAGTATATCAACAACATGGTATGCATGAACAATGCTTGAAGTAAAAGTTGCTTAAATAACTCATATTCATATAAGATATCATATGTGAAGAATAGACCATGTTATATTTCCAAGGTATAAACCCCTCTGGGTTAGTTATGATAGCACACATCGCCCTAGTGTGTCAGGTGCAAACCCCTCATCAAGGTTAGTGATGATTGCACGCATCACCCAAGTGTGTGAGGTATTAACCCCTCATCAAGGTTAGTGATGATAGCAACCATTACCCTAGTGTGTGAGGTATTAACACCTCATCAAGGTTAGTAATGATAGCACCCATCACCCTAGTGGTTGAGATAATAACCCCTCAACTGGGTTACTGATGATAGCACCCATCACCCTTGTGGTTGAGATATTAACCCCTCAACTAGGCTCCTGGATTGGGAATAGTCTAATGCAACACCTCATATAGAATTTATCATCTACATAAGCTTTCATCATGATATAGTCATTCATATCATATCTTAAACTTTGGACCTTCAATTCCACAAGAAACCCTAGCCGGACGTTCTAACAAACACTTTGGGGGTGTGTAATCGGGGTAAAAGACCATGCAATTTAGAGATGAGATAATGCAAGAAAATCTATTTTAGAACCATGAATCAACACCTTGCAACACTCCCAAGACGTTCACATCAAAACCCTTCATCAAATCAAACATTAGATCCAATATTTAGGCTCAAAACATGCTAAAACAACCATACTTTTATGAACTAAAATCATTGTGAAGCAAATTTCTTAATATGCAAGACCCACAGGTAAAATCAGCTTTAAATAATGCAATATTAGAAAAAATGAGACTTAGGCACTACGGGTGAAAGGACCCAATGGTTCAACACCACATACCTTAGCTTTGGGGAAGTTCTTGATGAAGTTTGAAAATGGAGGGTTGAAGCTTCAAGAGAATCCTTAACTCCAGATGAAGGTTTTGAGTCTTGAATTTTGGAGTGAAAATATGGCTAAGTATTTTGGGGAGCATTGGAAAATGTTTAGGATGATATAAGGGTGAAATAAGGCTAAGTATATGTAAAAATATGTTTGGGAACAATTAGGCCCATGACCCCAAAGCCTTGGATTGAGATAAAAATCACTGGCAGCAAAATACACAGGTCTGCGAAGTGGACCTATCGTGAAGGCCAAATTACCACATGTCCGTGATAGCTACGCGTCGCGGTGCTATCGCGGATCGTCTTTAAAAATTCAAAATTACAAAAATTGAAATTGCCAATCGTTTGCTCTAAAATCGGGGTTAGACCCTTCTCCCCCTATTTTGGACCCTCTGAACAAGAGTATGAAGTCAAATTTTTGAAATAACAAATAGATTTTTAGATATATGGAAAACAAGATTCCAAGTACTTCCGAGGCACGTTTTTAGGCACTTTTTTCTGTCGGGTTGTTTCAAGTTCCTACATGCTGACATCATGTAGGCATAGAGTATGTGTTAATACATTTGGATATACTATCTAGGATACAATGCAACAATAGATAGGCATCATAATAAAAATGCATAACTAGGAAATAGATGAGCATATAGCAATATGACATGAATGAACGATGCTTGAAGTAAATCATACTTTCATAGAACATAACACATATGTATGGAGTGATGATTCTTAGTGCAATCTATGTCCTACCACCTCCTTGGAGAGGTGCATGAGATACAAACCCCTTCATGAGGTTGATGGAGTACAAATCCCTAACGGGAGGAAGGGTACAAACCCCCAACATGGTTGATGGAGTACAAACTTCCCAACAAGGTTGATGGAGTACAAATCTACCAACAAGGTTGACGGGTACCAACCCCAACGTGGTTACCCAAGCCTACCACCCCTTGAGCTAGGAAATCGAGGTATAAACCCTAAAAGGTTACCTGGGCCTACAACCCCCCAAGCTATGCTTGGTCATCCCCAACAATATAGAGATAATATCATGCACCTCCAATCTAGCGAACAACAACACATTATCCACCTCTTCCAACCTAATCCCTAATCTAGCCAATCGATGCACCTCTCTAGCCACCTCTTTATCACCACCATAAACATGAGCTAGGCTACACATATACACCCTACTCAAAGCATCCACCACCACATTTGCCTTACTAGGATGATAATGAACACCCATATCATAGTTCTTAAGTTCTAGCCACCTTCTTTGCCTCAAGTTAAGATCCTTTTAAGAGAAGACATATTGGAGACTCTTATGATCAGTGAACACATCAACATGCACCTCATATAAATAATGATGCCAAATTTTCAAGGCAAACACCACGACAACCAATTCAAGATCATGAGTAGGATAATTATTTTCATGTACTTTGACTTTTCTAGAAGCTTACGCAATCACCTTACCATTTTGCATTAGAACAAAACCCAAACCAACTCTAGAAGCATCACAATACACAACAAACCTCTCTAGCCCATCCAGTTGTGACAATATAGGAGCGGACACAAGCTCATCATTCAAGGTTTGAAAGATCCTTTCATGCTCATCAGTCGTCACAAACTTATCCTTCTTTTAAGTCCATTTTGTGATAGGAGAACCAATAGAAGAGAACCCATTCAAAAACCTCCGATAGTAAGTCGCTAAGCCCAAAAAGCTCTTAATATCTGACGGGGTCAATGGTCTAGGCCAATTTCTAATCACATCTGTCTTTTTAGAATCCACCTTAATATCATCCCCCAACACCACATGTCCTAGGAAGGCAACCTCCCTCAATCCAAATTCACACTTTTCATATTTATCATAGAACTTCTCTTCCCTTAATCTTTGCAATACTACCCCAAAATGAGCCCTATGCTCCTCCTCACCATGAAAATAGATGAAAATATCATCAATGAATACCACAACAAAAGAATCAATGTAGGGTTGAAAGACCCTATTCATTAGACCCATGAAGGCAGTCGATGCATTGCTCCACCCAAAAGACATAAAAACAAATTCATAATGCCCATACCTAGTCTGGAAGGCCGTCTAGGGAATGTCACACTCCTTCACCTTCACTTGATGATACCCGGATCGAAAATCAATCTTAGAGAAGTGGGTAGCCCCTTGCAATTAGTCAAACAAATCGTCAATTATTGGAAGAGGATACCTATTCTTCACGGTGACCATATTGAGTTACTGGTAGTCAATACTCATTCTAAGAGACCCATCCTTCTTCTTTACAAACAACACCGATGCACCCCAAGGTGATTGGCTAAGTCTAATAAAATCCTTCTCCAACAAGTCCCTCAATTGTTCCTTCAACTCCTTTAATTTCGCGGGGGCCATACAGTAAGGGGGAAAGAAATAGGTTGCGTACTGCGGAGGAGTTCTGTACCAAAATCTATTTCCCTTTCGGGAGAAACACTGGGAAGGTCGTTTGGACTGACATCAAGAAACTCATTTACAACCGAAAGCACATCTATTGGAAGGACTTTGGACTCCACATCCTTAATGCTCAAAAGATGATAAAGAAATGCCTTAGAGATCAACTTACGGTCTTTAATGTAAGAGATCAACCTACCCATGACCACTACATCATGACTCTGCCACTCAAGGATGGGCTCATTTGCGAATTGGAACTTGACCCTACAGGTTCTATAATGAATAGAGGCATAGTATGCATGAAACCAATTCATCGCAAGAATGACATTAAAATCAATCATATCCAACTCAATAACATCATAAGGTAATATTTTATGCAAGATGTAAATGTTACAATTTCGATAGACCTTTCTAGCAACAATAGATACACCAATAGGAGTAGATACCTCGTATGACTCATGCAAAAATTCGGGATCGACATGGAACTTTTTGGAAAAAAAGGGGGTAACAAAAGAAAGAGTGGCACCCGGATCAATCAATGCATAGACATCAAAATAGAAGATTTTCAACATACCGGTGAAGACATCGGGCACCTCCTCAACCACTTGCCTCCCATGCAAAGCATATAACCAATTGTTCCTTGGTGCACTATTCTGTTGGCCACCTCTTCCCAAAGGAACCATACCTCCTTACCATTGTTACGATTTCGAGGGCAATCCACCATTTTGTAACCCACTTCCTCACAACCATATCATGCATTAGTATCTCTCAAGCATTGGGCCCTTGTGACCCTTACCGCACCTTGGACATACCTTATTAGGAATCACAACACCAACACCTCAGGTCATTGGGAAGTCATTGGAAAACACCCTATTAGAAGCATGAGATAACCCTTGGCCTTGGTGGAACCATCCACCTCTTCGGCATTGGAACTTACCATCAAATCCATCCTTTTTGGCATCACAACCCCTCCTCTTCCTCAACTTCTTCTCCTCCATTTGTTCAGCATACGTTATCAAATGAGATAAGTCCATGTCACTAATCAACATAGAGAACCAACATTCCTTACTAACCAAGTCGGACACACTCATCACGAACTTGTTCATTCTAGACCTTGAGTCGGTAACCAAGTGTGGAGCATACTTTGAAAGTTGGTTGAACTTGAGGCATACTCCCTCACACTCAAACATACTTGTTTCATGTTCATGAATTCTACCAATTTAGCTTCCCTAAGCTCAAAAGGGAAGAACCAATTAACAAAAGCCTCTTTCAACTCTTCCTATAGAACCACATTATTGACTCCCTTCTCTTCCTTCCATTGATTGTGCCATATAAGTGCTATCCCTTTGAGTTGGTAGGCCGCCAGCTCTGTCTTATCTTCCGACCTTACACACATGATAGCCAACTCCTTGTAGACCTCATTAATGAACACTTGAGGGTCCTCATCTACCTTAGACCCATAGAATTTAGGGGGATTCATTCTCATGAAGTCTCTCACCCGAAAAGCTATTGTAGCAGCATGAGGGGCTTATGCCCCTTAGTTGGCTTGATTAGCAACAACTTGTGCAAGCAAGGTGAGAGCATCCCGGAGCTCACCATGGGCCGGTTGCTCCTCGGGTGTGCGAACTCTCCTTCCACTTGTGTTAGGCATGATCTAGCATAGACAAAAACAATCAATAGGAGGGAAAACCTTACTTTAACTCTATAGCATGACTTAGAACATGAAGAAGGGAAACATTTCCTAAAACTTCTTATAACCTTCTACTCATAGTTGTGGTGCACCACACAACCATGAATAAGATCTAATTAACGTAATTTGTTGGACTCAGAGGATCTAACAACTAGTGCTCTAATACCAAGTTTTTCATGACCCAAGCCTAGGGCCTAGATGCGTCATGGAGCATGGGGAACCCGAGGGGACCCCAAGCAAGGCTCTTAATATATCATCACATATTCTTGGTCGTGAAAGCAAGAAAACAACAACAAGACATAGTTATAGGGAGAATCGGGGCTAAGGGACAACTTCCATATCATAAGAATCAAGAAGCAAGAAAGTGAAGACTCAAAGCATAGATACATATCATGTTCAACAACACCTCTACTACATAGATAAGAACGGGGGCCAAGAGAAGCAACCAGGCTTACCCTCATGGTCAATACATACATAAAAGAAAGATAATCTTAGAACATAGCATAACATCATAAACATCATCTCCGGAATGGAGAATTCACCAACAAGCTTGAGAGATATCGTAGTAGCGATATGGAGGAGGAGGATGACCAAATGGTGCTCCGGTTCATACATTTTAACATCATATACTCATAGAGTATGCATTATTACATTTGAATGTACTAAGTATGTAGGATACTATGCAACAAGTGATATGAACCATAAACAATATGCTTAGCATAGGCAATGAATAAGCTTATAATAATATGACATGTATGAATGTTGCTTGATATAAAACCATGCTTATATAGATCATATTACATGTGTAGGAAGAGACCACTATCATATTGGTGGATCATCACACCCTACCACCCTTGGTGATTGAGGTACCAACCCTATCAATTGGTTGGTGGATTGTCGTACCCTACCATCCTTGGTGACCAAGGTACAAACCCCCCGACATTGTTATCAAGGTACAAACCCCTCGACATGGTTGGTGGATCATCGCATCCTACAACCTGTGGTGACCGAGGCACAAAACCCCCGACATGGTTATTAAGGTACGAACCCCTTGACAGGGTTACCCGGCATACAACCCCCGAGTAGGGCATGGTCACCTTCCAACACTATAGAGATAATATCATATACATACATTCATTTGATCATCATATAGTCATTCAACTCCATAGGAAATGCATTGGACCTTCAATTCCTCAAGAAACCATAACCGGACATTATATCAAATACTTGGTGGGTGTGTAGTGCTAGTGTAAAACCATGCAATTTAGAGATGAAATCAAACAAGGAAATCCAATGTAAAACCATCAACCAATACTTGGTAATACCCTCAAGTAATATACATCAAAACTCTTCATCAAATCTCACATTAGATCTTAGATTCATCACTCAAAACATGGTAAAACAATCTCAATTTCATAAACCCCAACTTAGTGTGCAGTGAATTCCATAAAGAATAAGAGCTATGTGTAAATCAACTTTAGATCATGCAATTTTAGGTAAAAGGAAGCTTGGGCATCACGGGTAGAAGGAACCCATGAAAGATACCCACATACCTTAGCTTTGGAGAGTAACTTGATGAAGATTTGAGATGGAGACTTGAAGTTTGAATGAGAACCTTAAGACCCGGATGAGTTTTGAGACTTGAATTTAGAAGTGAAATATTTGACTATGTGTTTGAATCAGTATTGGGGAATGTTTTGAATGATATGAGGGTGAAATACGGCTAAGTATAGGTATTTTCATGTTTGGGAATACTTTGGCCAAGGATCAAAAACTCTTGGACCGAGATAAAAAATAGTGCACAAAATACACTGTGGCGCAAAAATCTCTCTGGAAATCGCATTTTGCGATTTCCAAATTTTGATACGATTTCACTTAAATCTAGGTTAGACCCATTTTCTACTTAGTTTGACCTCCTGATCAAGAATATGAAGTCAAATTTTCGATATCACACATAGATTTTGAAATATATAAAAATTACGATTCCGGGCACTTCTGAGGCACATTTTCGGGCACTTTTTAGGGTCTTTTCAATCACTTAGGATGTCCATTGATTATCCAAAACTTAATAGAGTCACTATAAAGAACAAATACCTTCTACAAAGGATTTATGACCTTTTTGATCAACTTCAAGGGGCTAGTCACTTTTCTAAGATTGATCTTTGGTCCAGGTATCACCAAGTGAAAGTAACAGAGTGTATTATTCCCAAGATCACTTTCCGAACTAGGTATGGGCACTATGAGTTTGTGGTTATGTCCTTTGGACTGACTAATGCACCGACTATATTTATAGATCTCATGAATAGGGTCTATAAACCTACCTTGACTTATTTGTGGTGGTTTTGATTGCTGATATCTTTATCTATTCCCATAGTAAGGAGGAGCATGTGAATTACTTGAGGGTGGTGTTGCAAATATTGAGGGAGGAGAGGTTGTATGCTAAATATGAAAAATGTGAGTTTTGGTTGAAAGAGGTCGCTTTTGTAGGGCATGTAGTGTTCGGAGATGGCATTAGGGTGGATTCTAAGAAGACGGAGTTGATTAGAAATAAAGAGTTTCAAAACTTTGAAAGATAAGCTTTACTTTGAAAGATAAGCTTTTCTCCGCTCCTATCTTGTCTCTACCAGAAAGGTTGGAAGGATTCATTGAATATTCTAATGCCTCAAGAATCGGTTTGGGGTGTGTTTAGATTAATAATGATAAGGTGATAGCATATGCCATTAGACAACTTAAGGTACATGAGAAGAATTATCCCACTTATGATCTTGAATTGGTGGATGTAGTATTTTCTTTGAAAATTTGGTATCACTAATTATATGGGGTTCATGTTGATGTGTTTACCTACAAGAAGTCTCCAATATGTGTTCACTCAAAAGGATCTTAACTTGAGACAAAGAAGGTGGTTAGAGCTCCTTAAAGATTACGATATGAGTGTGCATTATCATCCCAGCAAAGCTAATATTGTGGTTGATGCTCTATGTAGGGTCTCTATGGGTAGTCTAGCTCATGTTGATGATGGTGGTAAAGAGGTTGCTAGAGAAGTTTATCGGTTGGCTAGATTGGGGGTTAGGTTGGATGAAGTTGACAATGATGGTGTAGTGGTTTGTAATGGCTCTAAATCTTCCTTGATTGAGGAGGTAGAGGCAAAACAAGATCTTGAACCCACCTTGCTAGATTTGAAGGCCTTGATGAGAGATGGTAAAGTGGAGGTTTTCTCCTAAGGGGGAGATGGCGCCCTTAAGTACTAAGGTAGATTGTGTGTGCCAAATGTGAAAGACTTTAGAGAGTTGATCTTTAAAGGGAGGCATAATTCATCCTATTCCATTCATCCCGGTTCTACAAAGATGTATAAATACTTAAGGGAGGTGTATTGGTGTGGTGGTATGAAGAGAGACATTGCAGAGTTTATATTCGGATGTCACAATTGCCATCAAGTGAAAGCCAAACATCAACGGCCACCATTCCTACTTGGAAATGGGAGGAGATTACCCTGTATTTTGTGGTTTGGTTGCCTAAGACTAGGAAACATTTTGACTCTATTTGGGTTGTTGTGGATAGAATTACAAAGTTGGCTCACTTCTTGCAGGTCAAAACTAGTTATGATACCGAAGATTATGCTATGTTGTATATACATGAGTTAGTTAGATTGCATGGGGTGCCTTTGTCTATTATTTCGGATCATGGTGTTCAATTCACTTATCACTTTTGGAGGTCCTTCCAAAGAAGTCTCGATACCAAGGATAAGCATAGCACGGATTTTCATCCTCAAATGGACGGTCAAGTTGAGAGGACTATCCAAACTCTTGAGGATATGCTTAGGGCTTATGTTTTGGATTTTAATGGTAGTTTGAATGAACATATTCCACTCATTCAATTTGTTTACAAAAATAGCTACCACTCAAGCATTAGTATGGCTCCCTTTGGAGATCTTTATGGTAGGTGTTGTAGATCCGTGATTAGGTAGTTTGAAGTGGGGGAAATTACTTCTCTAGGTCCGAATTTGGTCATGGATGCCTTGGAGAAGATGAGGGTGATAAGGGAGAGGTTGAACACAACCCAAAGTAGATGAAAATTCTACTCTGATATGAGGAGAAGATAGCTTGAGTTTATGGCTGGTGATTGGGTGTACTGGAAAGTCTCACCCATAAAGTGTGTGGTTCAATTTGGCAAGAAGGGAAAACTGGCCCCATGATTTGTTGGTCCATACAAAGTTTTGAGGAGAGTGGGTAAGATTGCTTATGAGTTGTAGTTGCCTATGGAGATGAGTATGTTTCATCTAGTCTCCCATGTATCCATGTTGAGAAAGTCTGTGGGTGACCCTAGTGCTGTAGTGCCCTTGGATGTTGTGGGTTTTGTAGAAGATAATTTGACCTAGGAGGAGGTCCTAGTGGATATTTTCAATAGCAAAGTGAAGAAGTTGAGAAACAAAGATGCAGCTTCCGTTAAGGTCCGTTAGAGGAACCAAAAACTGGAAAGTGCCACATGTGAAGCCTAGGTGGACATGAGAAAGAGATACCCATATCTCTTCCAGTCTACTCAAGCTGAAAGTACTAATTTAAGTCCTCTATATGATTTCAAGTCCTAAGTTCCAGCCACCATGAGATTTTGCATGCATCCATGTTTATGTTGACATGTTTATGGTGATTTTTGACATTCATGTTGAGATTTTTGAAAATAATGTTTAAATGCATTTGTTGCATTCAAGATGGGCTAAAATCTTCATGATTACTTCTCTTGTGCACATTTCGTTGACATTCGGGGATGAATGTTCCCAAGGGGGAGATATTAAAATGCCCTAAGATGTACTTCAAAAATTCCCATAATCGTAATATCCATACATCTCAAAATCTGTGCGTGATATCGAAAATCCAACTTCATATTCTCGATAAGGGAGATAAATTGAATGGGAGATGGGTATATCCCAGATGTTAGAGGATCTGTAGCAATAAATAAATTTTGCTAATTTACGATTTCCAGAGAGCATCCGCATCGTGGTCGCGACATGCCAGGGGGGCGGAGAAGTACAAAATGGCATGCGCAAGGGGTCCGCGTCGCACCAAGGATGTAGACATGTGTAAGTTTTTCCTTGGTTTTTCTATCTCAATCAAGGGTATTGGAGTCATAGCCCCATGCCCACTTATGCATGAAAGCACCCATACTTAGCCATTTTCAACTCTATATCACTCAAAACCCTCACAAAAATCTCTCCAAGAGTTAACCTAATATCTCATTAAAATTTCAAGGATTTCAATCTTAACTTTGGAACTCAAGGATTCTCTTCAAGCTCTAAGTTCTCTTCAAGCTCATCTCAAGAAAACCCAAGTTTGAGGTATATGGGTTTCATCGATTGGGTCTTTTTATCCATGGAGCCCAATCTTCCTTTTTATGAAAAGTTGCATGTTTCCAAAGTGTATCATCTATGGATATATCTTATTATGGATTTTGATTATAAATTATGTTGGGGTTTTATTGAATTTTTTTTGATTATGCATGTCTATCTATTTCAAGTTTATACTGTGAATTGGTTTTGTCTATTTAGACTATGCATGTTTTGAGCAATGAAACTATGATCTATTATGAGATTTGATGATGGATTTCAAGGTATCATACATGAGGGTTTTACTATATGTTTGTGGGTTGATTTACATTGAGTTTTCTCATATTATTTCACTCTTGAATTGCATGATTTCGAACAACCATTATAAACCTACCAAGTGTTAGATAAAATGTCTTGACAAGGATTCTCAAGTTACTGATGATCTATTATATGGTTTATAAATCAGGTGACTTCATAATGATTAAGGGGTTGCATGTATGTATTGAATTCATGAGAAGTATCTATGATGTTGCAAGTAGACCACTGCTTGTTAGGGGTTGACCTGCCCGATCAGCCTGTTGAGGGGGTGACATGCCTCAATCACCTTGTTGGGGGTACTAAACCGAAGCCACATCCTTGTTACGAAGCCGCTTCACTTGCCTATCGAAAATCACAATCATGACTTCCTCATGAGACAAGTTCTCCTCAACCTCCTCACCTTCCAAAGGAACAATAGTATTAGGATCACTAACCAAATTCTTCAACTAGACACATGGATGATCAGATGAATAGAACTTAAATCTGGAGGCAATTCCAACCTATAAGCCACATTCACAATCCACTTAACAATCTCATAAGGACCAACATACTAGGGAATTAACTTGCACTTTTTTAAAAAATACATTACAATCTTCATACGTCAGACCTTAACATACACCTAATCACCATCATGAAACTCAAGATCCTCTTCCTAACATCCAAATAGGACTTTTGGCGACTTTGGGACATCTTTAACCTCTCCCTAATCAATTACACCTTCTACATAGCCTCGAACACCAAACCTGATCCAATCAAAGCCATCTCTCCTAAGTCAAACCACCCCATCGGAGATCTACATCTCCTAGTATACAAAGCCTTAAATAGAGTCATACTAATGCTAGCATGAAAGTTATTATTATAAGCAAACTTAATGAGTGGAAGATGATCATCTAATTATCTATGAATTCCAAAAATCCCTCAACATGTCGTCTAAAGTGTTAATTGTCCACTCGACTTGTCCATTGGTTTGAGGATGAAATAGCGGTACTCAACTTCACTTTAGTACCAAGTCCTTTTTCAAAACGACCTCCAAAAGTTTTAAGTAAATTGGGTACCACAATCCGATATGATTGACCTGGGCACACCATGCAACCTCACAAACTCTTGGATCTACAACTTTGAATAATCTTCGGCACTACAGGCATCATGACCCAAGCCTAGGGCCTATATGTGACACAGTGAATACGGAACCACAAGTGACCCCAATCAAGCATCCTAACTTATCATGTAAAAAGGCATAAAGTAAGAATAAGGGGTAAGGGGCTAAGGGATAGCTTGCAAAGCATCACCATCAAGAGATAAAGTGTCCAAGCTCATATTATAGATACATAACGTGTCTAAGAAACATCTCTAAATACATAGTTAAGAGAGGCAACCAAGACAAAGTAACCGGGCTCACCCTCATAGTCAAAATAGAATAATAATTAGAATGTCTCAATACATAATAGAAGAAACATAGACTAAGTTCCAGAAGTGGAGGACTCACCAACTAGCTTGAATAACATCGACTTGCCATGTGGAGAAGGAGGATGATCAACTTGGAAACCGGTTCATACATGGTGATATCATTTAGCCAAGAGTATACGTTAGTATGTTTGAATGTACTAAGTATGTAGGATGCAATGCAACAAGAAACAGGCATCATAATTAAAATGCATAATAATAGACGATAGGCATAATATTGCAATAAAGCATGTATGTTCAATGCTAAAGTAAAACATGCTTAAATAACTCATGCTAATATTGGATATCATATGTGTAGAAGAGACCAAGCTAGATTTCCAACCTTGGTTGGTTGATGATGGTCACACCCCATCATCCTAGGTGGTATGGTACAAACCCCTCACATAGTTAATGGTGGTCACACCCCAACACCCTAGATGGCAAAGTACAGCCTCTCACATGGTTGATGATGGGCATACCCCATCATCCTAGGTGGCGAAGTACAAACCCCTCACATGGTTGATGAGTACAAACCCCCACCTCAGTTGATGAGTACAAACTTCCACCTCGGTTGATTATGGTCTAATGCTACACTTTATATAGATTATATCGTATACAAAATCTCTTTTCATGTTATAACATCATTCGTATCATATCTCATGCTTTGGACCTTCAATTTTGGGGTGTGTGTAATGGAGGTAAAAGACCATGCAATTTAGAGATGAAATCATGCAAGAAAAACTATTGTAAAACCATCAATCAACACCTTGCAACACCCCTAAGACATTCACATCAACACCCCTCCTCAAATCCAACATTAGATCCAAGATTTATAGTGTAAAACCTGCTAAAACAACCATACTTTCATGTACTCAAATCACTGTGCAGTCAATTTCTTAATATACAAGACCAAATGTAAAATCAACTTTAAATCATGCAATATTAGTAAAAAGGAGGTTAGGGCACCATGGGTGGAAGAACCCAATGGCTAAAACCCACATACCTTAGCTTGAAGATGAACTTGGTGAATATTGAAAATGGAGACATGAAGCTTGAAGAAGACCCCTGAAAGAGAAACTTAGCTTGGAATGAGGGTTTGAGATTTGAATGTTGAGAGAAATATTGGACTAAGGGTTTGAGTGAGTATTAAGGACTAATTACGATGATATGAGGGTGAAATAAGGCTATGTATAGGTAAAACCACGTATGGGAACCCTTGGGCCCAAGACTCAAATCCTTGAACCCGAACAGAAAAATTTGCCCCAAATAACTAGTGTCGCTCTACGCTTGCTCTAAAATCAGGGTTAGACCTCCCTCCCCTAATTTGGACCCTCTGAACAGGAATATGAAGTTAGATTTTTAAATAACAAAAAAACTTTGAGATACATGAAAATTAAAATTCTAGGTATTTCGAGCTACGTTTTTGGGTACTTTTTAAGGTTGTTACAATATCTCCCCCTTGGGAACATTTGTCCCCGATTGTAAAAGAGACACACAAGACAAGAGTCATCATCAAAATATCATCCCTACAACAAGAATGCAACATAACATGTAAAACACCATTTTCAAATTCTCAACATAAGTATAAAATTGTCATAAATTTTCCAACTTAAACATGAATGCATATGAATGGCATGGGGGCTGGAAGTTAAGACTTGAAATCATATGAAGAACTTAGTCGTTATCTTAGGCTTGATTAGAGTGAACGAGGTATGAACATACTTCCTATAAGACCGCTTTGGCTCTCTTGGAGACACCTTTGACTTGATGATCCCCTTCAAGAGGGCCTTAACGAACACCACATCCTCACCAATCAAGTTCTCCGCTCATCCATCCAACACGTCCAATGGGACCTTCCTCTAACCAACTTGTCCTCCACATCACCCACAATTTCAAGGAGTTCTATAACACTAGAGTCACCAACTCATCCCATCCACCTAGAAGCATGAAGAACCAGACGAACCATATCTATATCACAGGTAAATCCCCAAACTTATGCAACCTTACTAACCTCCCTCTACACTCTATAAGGACTCACAATCCTGAACTCAATTTTCAACCTTAAATACACCTAACCTACTTGGTACCATAACCACCATCTCCCCCTTGGGAGACAACCTCCACTCTACCATATTTCCTCCCAAAACATCCAACTCTAATAAGACGAAATAAAGGCCTTGCTTAATCTAGACCTCTTAATCAAGGAAGATTTGGGACAGTCAAGAAAGCTACACTACCATGCTCAACTTCCTTCAACATAACGTTCAATCTAACCAGCCAATGTACTCCACTAGTCACCTCCTTGCCACCATTAACAACATGTGCTGACATACTCATAGGCTCCCTACTTAGAGAACCAACAACACACAAACCTTACCGGGAAAAATAATGCACACTCACCTCATAGTCCTTAAATAATGCTAACCACCTTCTTTGCAATTGATAATGCACACCTATCATATTTAGCAAACAATTTCTTTGATGTGCTGTCAAATTACAGCACATTTGATGCTTAAAATAAGGGATTTTGTGAGTTTTAAAAGTGATTTTTTAGTATTTTGATATGTTATTATGTTAATCTTGCAAAAAGTTTAGGTTGGCATGATCTTGAAGAAAAGGTGTAGATTTTGCTGAAACATAACACATAGAGCACTCCTACGAGTTGTAGCTCACTCTACGAGTTGTAGGTTGCGTCGTAGCAGGAATCAGAGACCAAAAAATCAGAAATCTTCCAAGTGAAGGTCACCCAAACGAGCCCAGGCTACGAGTCGTAAGACGCAGTATGACTCATATAGGAGGACTCGTAGTAAGAATCAGAGAGCCAAAATGTTAGACAAAAAACTGAAGAGCAAGACTACGAGACCAACATACGAGTTGTAGCTAGTGTAATGACTCGTACTATAGGTCATACTAGTTTAGTCCAAGATGCCAAGAACTTGATACGAGACCCCGATTATGACTCGTGGTATTTACAAAAACAACCCTAGGAGTTATGCAGAAAAGACAGCTGGCTTCTGATAAATTTCGTAGCTATGACTCGT
>JAPFFP010062896.1:0-26391 GCA_026153255.1 Solanum medicagineum | reverse complement strand
ACAAGATTAATCAATAGGAGCTCTTATTCCTACATTGTAACATCATGTAGGTATAATGTATGCATTAGTATGTCTGAATGTACTAAGTATGTGTGATGTAATGCAAACATAGATAGGTATCATAATAAAAATGTATAATTATAAGCAATAGATAGCATAATAACAATATGGCGTGTATGAGCAATGCTTAAGTGAATTATGCTTTACAAATCATTAATCTCATATAGAATATAATGTATAAGTGTGGGAAGAAACCTCAACAGACATAACATAAGACCAAGCGAGCTACAACTTGGAATCCTGATGTTAACCCTACATCGAAAGAAAGGGGGAAGTTACTTCCAAGGAGAACCTCCTAATGAC
Source organism: Solanum medicagineum (assembly GCA_026153255.1). NCBI lineage: Eukaryota > Viridiplantae > Streptophyta > Magnoliopsida > Solanales > Solanaceae > Solanum > Solanum medicagineum. The sequence continues at coordinate 26,028 of JAPFFP010062896.1, read as the reverse complement.
TAAGTGGATCCACCAAGCCTTATGTGAACTAGGTACTCGCCTCTAGTTCTTGGACTCGGGTACTCACCTTAAACCCAGACTTGGGTACTTGCCTCAGGCCCTCATATTTAGGGTACTCGCCCCTTAGAGATATGTGGACTCGCTTCTAATCCCTTCACCTATGGTGGCATGTAGTTCTAGGATTTGGAGACTCACCTCCAGTCAACTCGGTCCTAAGTCTAATGCCATAGAATATATAAAATAATCATACTTTAATAATTTGAAATAAACATAGAGACATCGCACGAGTAGCCCTTAGCATCATTGACCTCAAATGGTAAGCCTAACTTCAATCATAAGAATGGGTTATCATCAACATCACCCTTTCATTAACATCAACATTAAAGGCTCGCAAATGGTATAATCTTAAAAAAAGGGGCTTAATCCGTCCCTATTACATCATCAACATTTTCATGATTTTAAACACATCTTTAGAAAGCTCATAATCATCACATAGTCACTTGAATCATAACTCAACCAATAGATCATCAAAACTTAAAGAATCCTTAAAAAGGAATTTTATCAAAAACTTGGTGTGTATGTACAGCTATTGTAAAACCATGCAATTCAAGAGTGATATTATGCTAGAAAATTCAATGCAAAACCTTCAATAGATACTTAGTAACACCCTCAAGCAGTGTATATCAAATCCTTCACCAAATCTCAAGATAGATCCAAGATTCATAGCTCAAAACATGCTAAACCAATCACGATTTCATAAACCCCAACATATTGTATAGTGAATTTCATAATAAGTATGACCCATGAGTAAATTAACTTTGAATCATGCAAAAATAAGGAAGCTTGGGCATCATGGATGAAAGAAACCAACATATCTTCACTTTGGAGATTCCTTGAAGAAGATTGGAGATGGAGACTTGAAACGTGAATGATAACCTTATAATCCGAAGGGGGTTTTGGCACTTGAATCTTGAGAGAAATATAAGACTAAGTGTTTTAGTGAGTATTGGGGAATGTCTTGGATGATATGAGGGTGAAATAAGGCTAAGTATAGGTACTTTCATGTAGGGGAACACTTAGGCCCAAGAATTAAAAGTCTTGGACCGAGATTAAAAACTGACACATTTTAACATTAGGGTGCGTTGCGCCACAAACTTGCAGGCCCACTATTTTTGTGGTCACTTGAAAATTTGGATTTTTCTAGGGTTGCTCTAGAATTTGGATTAGACCTATCTCCTACTCAATTTTGCCCCTTGAACAAGAATATGATGTTGGATTTTTGAAATAACACACAGATTTTTAGATATATGGAAATTACAATTCCGGACACTTCCGAGGCACATTTTCAGACACTTTTTGGGGTCATTTCAATATCTCCCCCTTGGGAACATTCGTCCTTGTATGTTAAAGAAACATATGTATGAAGAGTAATATGGAGAAATTCTGCCCCCAACTTATGCAACAATGCACTAAAAACCATTTTCAAAGTCTCGACAGAAGTGTTAAAATAATCATGAATGCATGCAATGACATAGGGGTTGAAACACAAGACTTGGAATCATAAAAGGACTTGACATATTATCATAAGATTGAAAAGAATGAAAGAGATACAAATATTGCTCCTCTGCCCACTCCGGCTCCTCGAAAGACACTTTCGACTTCACGACTCTTCCAAAGGGCCTTGATGACTCTTCCAAATGGCCTTGACGAACACCACATCCTCAATAATCAACTTTTCCATCCTTCCATCCAATACCTCCATTGGGACCTTCTCCTAAGCCAACTTATCCTCCACATCACCCACAATCTCAAAGAGTTCTATACCACTAGAGTCACAAACACATCCCATCAACCTAGAAGCACGAAGAACCGGACTAATCGTATCCACATCTCTAGGTAATTCCAATCCTTATGCAACCTTACCAACCTCCCTCTACATACTATAAGGACTGACAATCCCCAACTGAATTATCAACCTTAAATACACCTAATCCACTTGGTACCATAACCACCATCTCTCTCCCCTTGGGAGACAACCTCCACTCTATCATCTTTTTTCTCACCCAAAGCTTCCAACTCTAATAAGGTAGAATCAATGCCTTGCTTAAACTAGACCTCTTCAACCAAAGAAAATTTAGAGCCATCAAGAATAATACACCACTATGCTCAACTTCCTCCAACCTAACCCATAATCTAGCCAACTCATGGACCTCTCTAGTCACCTCCTTGTCATCATCATCCACATATGCTAGGCTACCCATATGCACACCACTTAGAGCATCAAGCACAACATTAACCTCAACGGGGAAATATAATGCACACTCATATCATAATCCTTAAGGAGTTCTTATCACCTTCTTGTTATCCTCAACTAACACCTATCATGTCAAGAAAACAACCTCGCATCCTCCATGACTTGCAACACTACCCTTAAATGATTCACAAGCTCTAAATAAATCAATACTTCATTACTAGAGACCACCACAAGCATGTCGAGGTAGGGTTTTAAGACCCTATTCATGAAACCCATAAACATAGCCAGTGCATAAGTCAACCAAACAACTCCACCAGTGCTAATATTGCTCCTTCTAATCCGAAAATACACTTAAGGATATCACCTATCCTCATCCTCACTTGGAGACAACACCCGAACAAAAGACAAACCTTAGAGAAATGACAAACTAATTGTAGTCGACCAAATTGATCAACCATCCTCAACCATCATATTACAACCATTCGGGTCGTACACTAATTTGAAGCATGTTATGAAAGTAGCCCAAACTACCCCAAGAGCTCTAACACATCCAAAAATAAGTTCAACCAAAACACAAGACAAGACTTCTATGCAACAAGAACATGGGGCAACCCCTATAGATCAATTAAAGATTCAGACAAGAATGGACCTACCTCTTTTGCTACCACTTGACAACCTCCCACTCCAAGACAGGTTCATTAGGGAGTCAGATTCTAACTCTACGGATCCTACCATCCGTGGAGACACATCATGTATGCAACTATTCCATCCTAACTACAACATCAAAATCCACCACATCAAATCCAACAAGCCAAAAGGCAAGACTAACACAATATGAACATGGAACAATACCTATGAAATTTCTAGCAACAATATACCCAACCTAGAGGTAAACACCAAAGGCTCACATAACAACTCGGGGCACACAAGAAGCAGACTAGTAAAAAAAAAGTTACAATGAAAGGAATAGTAAAACTCGGATACATCAAAATCAAAACCTTCAACTTACCTTCCTTCCCCTTCCTCTTTGAAACGACATGATCAACTAGAAGAGCAAAGAACATTCGTTAGAGGGGAAAGCCCTATCTCGCTTCTAAAGCACGAATAGACCATGAAGAAGGAAAAAATTTCCTAAAATGTCTCATAGCCTCCTACTCATAGTTGTGGTGCACAATACAACCATGAATAAGACTCTAATCGATGCTCTGAGGATTTAACAACAAAGTGCTCTGATACCATCTTTTCACGACCCAAGCCTAGGGCCTAGTCGTTATGGGCAAATGGGGAACCCGAAGGAACCCCACACAAACGTCATAACATAATATTATATATCCTTGGTCGCAGAAGCAATTAAAAATGACAATAAGAGATAAACATAACAATGGAAATTGGGACTAAGGGAAAGAGTTAAACACTTGAATAATATATACGAGTCAAAGCTGAAGCATAATACATAATTTGTCCAACAACAAATCTAGGCATAAAACTTAGGGGGGGCCAAGACAAACAACCCGACTCACACTCATAGTCATAAGTATTCCAAAATATGCAAGACTAAGCATAAACATGAAAGAAGATAGATGTTGTCCCCGGACATGAAGACTCACCAAAAGCTAACTTGAACAATCCGTATAGCCATGAGGAGAATAAATAGGTGCTCTGGTTCATACATGATAATATCATGTAGGCATAGAATATGCGTTAGTATGTTTGAATATACTAAGTATGTGGGATGCAATGCAACAAGAGATAGGCATCATAATCAAAATGCATAATTATAAGCAATAGATAACATAATAACAATCTGACATGTATGACCAATGCTTAAGTAAATCATGCTTTGCAAATCATTAATCTTACATAGAACATAATATATAAGTGTGGGAAGAAACCTCAACCGACATAACATAAGACCAAGAGAGCTACAACTTGGAATCGCAATGTCAACCCTACTCCGAAAGAAAGGGGGAAGTTACTTGCCAAGGTGAACGTCCTATTAACTAAGTTGATCTAGTAAACCATATGTGAATCGGGTACTCGTCTCTAGTTCTTGGATTCGGGTACTCACCTCAAGCCCTCATATTTAGGGTACTCGCCTATTAGAGATCTTGGGACTCACCTTTTATCCGTTCACCTATGGTGGCACGTAGTTCTAGGACTTGGGGACTCACCTCTAGTCCACTCGGTCTTAAGTATAATCCCACTGAATATATAAGATAATCATACTTTAATAACTTGCAATAAACATAGAAACATGGCACGAGTAACTCTTAACATCATTGACCTCAAATGGTGAGCCTAACTTCAACCATAAGAATGGGTCATCATCAACATTACCCTTTCATTAACATCAACATTAAAGGCTCACAAAAGGTATAATCTTAAAAAAAGGGGCTTAAACCGGCCCTATTACATCATTAACATTTTCATGATTCAAATACATCTTTAGAAAGATCAGAATAATCACATATTCACTTGAATAATAACTCAACCAATAGATCATCAAAACTTAAAGAATCCTTAAAAAGACATTTTATCAAACACTTGGCGGGTGTGTAATGCTAGTGTAAAACCATGCAATTCAAGAGTGAAATCATTCTAGAAAATTCAATGTAAAACCTTTAAAAAGATACTTGGTAACACCCTCAAACAATATACATCAAAACCCTTCATCAAATCTCAAGATAGATCCAAGATTCATAGCTCAAAACATGCTAAAACAATCACCATTTCATAAACCACAACATAGTGTATAGTGAGTTTCATAATAAGTAAAACCTATGAGTAAGTCAACTTTAAATCATGCAAACATAAGGAATCTAGGACATCATGGGTCAAAGGAACCCATGAAAGAAACCAACTTGCCTTGACTTTGGAGAATCCTTGAAGAAGATTGGAGATGGAGTCTTAAAGCTAGAATGATAACCTTCGAATTCAGAGAGGGTTTTGGCACTTGAATCTTGAGTGAAATATAATACTAAGAGTTTTGTGAGTATTGGGGAATGTCTTGGATGATATGAAGGTGAAATAAGGCTATGTATAGGTATTTTCACATTCGAGAACACTTAGGCCTAAGAATCTATCAATTCTCTCATTCAAATATAAGAATTTCAAGCTCAATGTTGGGACTCAAGGAATCATTTCAAGCTCTAAGTATACTTCACGTTCACCTCATGGAATTCAAGGTTTAAGGCATGTAGGTCTTCATACATGAGTCCTTTCACCTATGGAGCCCAACCTTCCCTTTTCATGAACATTGCATGATTTCAAGTTGAATTACTTATGGGTATCTCTTATTATGAATTATGAGCATAAGTTATGTTGGTGTTTTATCAGGTATTGATTGATTATGCATGAATGTGTATTTCAAGCTTGTTACATAAATTGATTTTGTCTATCGAGACTATGTATGTCTTAAACTAAGAAAATATGAACTACAGTGAGTTTTTATGATGAGATTCATGGTAACCTACATAAGGGTTTACCTCCATGTTAGTGGGTTGATTTGCATTGAGTTTACTCATATTATTTCACTCTTTAATTGCATGATTTTTAGCAAGCATCCTGAACCCACCGTGTGTTTGATAAAATGACATGACAAGAATTCTCAAGTTATTGATGATTTATTATATAATTTACAAGTCAAGTGACTATATGATGATTAAGGGTTTTCAAGCATGTATTGAGTTCATGAAAAGTATCTATGATGTTACAAGTATCAAATTTAGCCCTATTTCACGATTTTAGCTCTTGTGAGACATTCATGTTAAAGCAAGGGTTCGTGTATGATTATGATCTACTCTCATGTTCAAGTTAGGCTCACTAGTAGAATTTAAGCATGTTTAAGTTCTACTCATATCATGTTATCATGTGTCTTACAAGTTATTAAAGTTATGATTATTAAAGTATTCCATGGGATTTAACTTACCACAGATTGGGGCTTAAGCTAGGGGCTCGACTCAAAGGCTCCTTATATAAAATCTTTAGTCTCTAAAGTATATGCCACCATAGGATTATGATTACAACCCTTGCAATACTAGTGGATCCATCCACCTTGATGAGGGGGTGAAATGCCTCAGATTATTCATTGTATGGTTTACTATGGCAAGTAGATCACACCTTGTTGAGGGGATGACATACCTCGATTAGCTTATCAAGAGGGTGACATGCCTCGATCACGATACAAAGGGGTTGACATGCCTTATATTCCATGTAGTAGCTCGCTTGGTCTATGTCGGTTAAGATATCTTCCCATATATGTATTATGTATAATGCAAGTTGAATATTTTACAAGCATGTTTTATTACAATCATTGATCATATTTATCACAACCCAAGCCTAGGGCCTAGACATGACATGACAAATGGGAATCCGAAGGACCCAAACTAGCCTCTTATCATATTAATTATACATCCTTAGTCGCGGAAGCAAAGTAAACAACAACAAGAATATGAACAAGTGAAAAAGGGACTAAGGGTAGTCTTGACATTTATAAAGCATAAAGGGTAAAAGATGAAGCATTAATACATCAATTGCTCCAAAAACACCTCTAAACATATATTGGACAGGGCCAAAGACACTTTCCAGGCTCACCCTCATACTATAAAATGTTCAACATAAGAGATAACAAAAGCAAGAATAGCATAGCTAATGTCCCCGAACTTTAAGACTCACCAAAAGCTTATCTTCGAGATGCCAAAACTAGCCATGTGGAGGATGATCGTGAGGAGCTCCGTTTTCTTCATGATAATATGATGTAGGAACAAAAATACATTAGTACATTTGAATGTACTAAGTATATAGGTGAAACACCCCAAAAAGAGCCCAAAAATGTGCCTCGAAAATGCTCATAATCAAAATTTACATGTTTTCTCAAAATTCGTGCATGATATCAAATATATGACTTTATATTCTTGATCAGGGGAATAAATTGATTGGAAAATGGGTATAACTCCGAATTCAGAGCAACCATAGAAAAATTTGATTTTTTCAAGTTTGCGCAAAACAATAGGGCTGTGTGTTGGCTCTGCGACGCTGAGCCGTCGTGGAGCAGTTTATTTTGTTGCCAATTTTTCTTATTTCAACCTAAAGCGTTGGGGTCTTGGGCTTAAGCCTTCACATGCGTAAAAACATCTTTACTTTATCATTTTTCAGCCCAATATCACTCAACACATTAGCCAAAAGCCTCTCTAACACTTAGCCAAATATTTCATCCAAAATCAAGTGTCCCAAACTCATTCTGGATCTCAAGAATTTCATTCAAGATTCAAGTTTTCATTCAAATCTTCATCAAATAAATCTCCAAAGTTGATGTCACGACCCAAGCCTAGGGCTTAGACCTGACACAACGAATGGGGAACTGGAAGGAATCCCAAACAAGCCTCTTAACTTATTATTACACATCATTGGTCGTGGAAGCATATAAAAGACATAAAGAATAAGAATAGGAGCAAAGGGGCTAAGGGGATTCTTGCATAGCATCATAATCAATAGATAAAGAGTCAAAACTCACATCATAGATACATAACATGTCCACCAAATACCTCTAATACTTAGATAAGAGCGGGGCCAAGACAAAGCAACCGGGCTCACCCTCATAGTCAAACTAAAAAATAAAGAAAAGTGTCTCAATACGTAATAAGAGAAACATAGATTAAGGTCCCCGAAGTGGAGGACTCACCAACTAGCTTGAGTAGTATCGAACCAGCCACGTGAAGGAGGAGGATGATCGACTTTGGCTCTGGTCCTTATGTGGTGATATCATGTAGGTAAGAGTATGCATTAGTATGTTTGAATGTACTAAGTATGTAGAATGCAATGCAAGAAGAGATAGACATCATAATCAAAATACATAACAATAGGCAATTGGTATAATATAACAATATGACATCTATGTTCAATGCTTAAGTAAAACATGCTTAAGTGACTCATGCTCATATAGGATATCATATGTGCAGAAGTGACCAAGCTAGGTTTCCAAAGTACAAACCCCTTGGTTGGTTGATGATGGTCTCACCTCATGACCCTTGTGGTGTGATACAAGCCCCTCACATGGTTGATGATAATTTCACCTTATCATGCTGGTGTCAAAGTAAAAACCCCTCATATAGTTGATGAGTACAAACCCTCACCTCAGTTATCAAGGTACAAGCCCCCTGACAAAGTTATTCGGGCTCTTAATCCCCCCCGTCGAGCATGGTCAAATGAAATACTTTATATAGATTATATCATATGTATAATCTCCTATCTGCATCATAACATCAATAATATCATATCTTATGCTTTGGACCTTAAACTTCTCAAGAAACCACATTCGGATATTTTATCAAACACTTAGAGGGTATGTAATGCAAGTATAAAATCATGAAATATAGAGATCAAGTCATGAAATAAAATCTATTGTAAAACCATCAATCAACATCTTACAACACCCGCAAGTAATATACATCAAAACCCCTCATCAAATCTTACAATAGATCCAAGATTTATAGCTCAAAACATAGTAAAACAGTCACAACTTTACATAGCTTTAAAATAGTTCATAGACATGTTCATAAGAGTAAACCCATTTGTAAAATCAGCTTTAAATCATGCAAATTGAGTAAAACAGAGATTAGGGCACCATGGGTGAAAAGTCCCATTAGCTAAAACCGACATACCTTAGCTTTTGAAGAAGTTGTTGATGAAGATTGAAAATGGAGGCTTTAAGCTTGAATACAATCCTTAAGTACGGATGAGGGTTTTGATACTTGAATATGGGAGTGAGAAATATTGCTAAGTGTTTGAGTCACTATTAGGGAATTTTAGGATGATATGAGCGTGAAATATAGCTATGTATAGGTAAAAACTTGTTTGGGAACACTTAGGCTTATAACTTAAAAGTTTTCGACCGACTTTTAAAAAAACAGAATCAAATATATACCCTATTGCACGTCGCATAAGCGGCGCGTTTTTCTCACTGGAATTTGACATTTGGAAATTTTGCAGTGGTGCGCTTTGCTCACTATAATTTGACATCTGGAAATTTTGAATTTGAATATGGTTACTGTAAAATCGAGGTTAGACCCTCCCCCCCTAAATTTGACCCTCTGAACAAGAATATGAAGTTGAATTTTTGATATCACACACGAATTTTGAGATATATGGAATTTAAGATTCCAGGCATTCCGAGGACACATTTTTCGGGCACTTTTTGGGGTCATTTCAATATCTATCCCTTGGGAACATTCATCCCCCAATGTAAAGGAAATGTACAAGAAAAGAGTTACCATGAACAAATCAGCCCCAACAAGAATGCAACATTACATTTTAAAACACCACTTTCAATATCTCATCATAAGTGTAAAATCATCATAAATTTGCCAATTTGAATATGAATGCATATGAAAGACATAGAGGCTAAAATATAAGACTTGAAATCATATAGGGGACTTAGGACTAGTACTTTATGCTTGAATGGAGAGGAAAAGATAAGGATACCACTTTTGCATGTCCACTTTGGCCTCCCATGTAGCACTTTTCACTTGTTGGTTCCTCCAAAGGACCTTAACGGATGCCACCTCCTTGTTCCTCAATCTCTTCACTTGCATATACAAGATTTGGACTAGAACCTCCTCATAAGTCAAGTAATATTCAACAACACCCACAACATCCAGAAGCACAATAGCATTAGGATAACCAAAACATTTTCTCAACATAGAGACATGGAACACCGGATGAAAAATTTCATTTCATAGGCAACTTCAACTCATAAGATACCTTGCTAACCCTCTTTATCACCTCCTAAGGAACAACATATCTTTGACTCAACTTCTTCTTTTTACAAAAACGGTCCACACCTTTCATTGGAGAAACTTTCAAATGGACCCGATCACCCACTTTGAATTCAAGGTCTCTTCTTCTCACATCGGCATAGGACTTTTGATGACTTTGGATGTTTTCAACCTTTACCTAATAATCCTAACCTTCTAAAGATCCTGCAAAACCAAATACAATCCCAATAAATCCACCTCTCCGACCTCAAACCCTCCAACCGGTGATCTACAACGTCTCCCATAAAGAGACTCAAAAGGAGACATACGGATGCTAGAGTGATAGATATTGTTGTAGAAAAATCAATCAACGGAAGATAATTATCCCAATTACCTTTAAGCTCTAAGATACAAGCCCTAAGAATAAGCTCAAGTGTTTGAATGGTTCTTTTGTCTTGGCCATCCATTTGATTTTGAAAGACTGTACTAAGGTGAACTTTTGTACCAAGACCCCTTTGAAAAGACCTCCAAAAGTGTGAAGTGAATTGTGCATCACAATCCAATATTATAGACAAAGGAACCCCATGTATCCTCACTAACACATGGATCTACAACCTTGCAAACTCGTCAGCCCCATATGTAGTCTTTACCAGTAGGAAATAAGCCGATTTTGTCATCCTATCAACTATGACCCAAATGAGCCCTTCCTAGTCTTGGGCAACCCAACTACAAAGCCCATGTTAATCACCTCCCACTACCATGTAGGAATCTGTATGTCTTGGGTTAGGTCACCTAAATTTTGATGTTCGGCTTTAACTTGTTGATAACTATAGCAACCGGAAACGAACTTGGCAATATCCCTCTTCATGCCTCCCAACCACTACACATCCCTCAAGTTTCTATACAATTTGGTGGACCTGGGGTGCATAGAATAAGAAGAATTATGGGCCTCATCAACGATTTCCTCCCTCAAACCACCAACACAAGGCACACACAACCTACCTTTGTACCTAAGGGCACCGTCTCCCCTTGGGAGAAAACATCTACTTTGCCCTCTTTCACCAAGGCCTTCAATTCAAGCAAATAGGAGTCAAGATCTTATATTTCTATCACCTTATCAACCATTGAAGATTTAGACATATCAATAACAACAGCACCATCTTCACCAACCTCTTCAAACCTAACCCCAGTCTAAACTATTGATGCACCTCCCAAGCCATTTCCTTATCACCACCATCAACATGAGCTAGCCTACCCATAGACACCCTACTTAACGCATCCGGTACAACATTTTCTTTACCCAGAATAATGCACACTTTTCATACTAGGAATACAATTTTTCCTCTCCCCAACACAAAACTCAAATGACCAATATGGTCCTCCCTACTATGTGAATAGATCAATATATCATCAATGAAGACCACAACAATGGAATCAAGGTAGGGTTTGAAAACCCTATTCATAAGGTCTATGAAGATAGTTGGTGCATTGGTCAACCCAAAAGACATCAAAACTAACTCATAATGCCTAGATCTAGTAAGAAAGGCCGTCTTGGGAATCTCACACTCCCTTAGCTTCAGTTGATGATACCCAAACCGAAGATCAATATTAGAGAAATGGCTAGACCCTTGCAGTCGGTCAAACAATTCATTGATCCTTGGAAGAGGATACGTATTCTTGATGGTGACCCTATTGAGTTATCGGTAGTCAATACACATTCTAAAGGACCCATCTTTCTTTTTCACAAAAAACATTAGAGCACCCCAAGGTGATTGGCTAGGCCTAATAAATCTCTGCTCTAACAAATCTTTCAATTGTTCCTTTAACTCCTTCAATTTCGTCGGGACCATACACTAAGAGGGAATAAAAATGGGCTGAGTCTCGGGAAGGACACCTATGCCAAAATCTATCTCCCTTTTGGGAGGAACACTGGGAAGGTCACTTGGGAAGACATCAAGAAACTCATCTACAACTGGAACCGACTCTATTGGAATGACTTTAGACTCCACATCCCTAACCCCCATAAGATGGTAAAGACACCCCTTAGAGATCAACTTACAAGCTTTAATGCAGAAGATGAACCTACCCTTGACCACCACATCTTGACTTTCCCACTCAAGGACACGTTCATTTTCAAATTGAAATTTGACCCTAGGGTTCTACAATCAATAGAAACATAGTAAGTATGCAACCAATCCATCCCAATAATGACATCAAACTCAACCATGTCTAATTCAACAAGATCACAAGGCAACAACTTATGCAAAATTCAAATCGAACAACTTCTTTGAACTTTCCTAGCAACAATAGGGGTACTAATAAGAGTAGACACTTTATATAACTCATGCAACAACTCGTAGTCAACATGGATCTTTTTAGCAACAAAAGGGGTAACAAGGGAAAGAATGGCACTCGGATCAATCAAAGCATATACATTAAAGTCAAAGATTTTCAACATACCAATAACAACGTTGGGAACCTCACCAACCTTTTGTCTCCTATGTAGACAAGAAAACCGATTGTGCCATGGGGAATCACCTTGAGGACCACCCCTATCTAATGGGATCGCATTTTTACCCCAAAATTTCCCATGGTTTCTTTGAGAATCCATCTTCTTGTGACTAAGTTCTCCACATTCAAAGCATGCATTAGAACCTTTCAAAAATGGGCTTCCAAGGGTCCTTCCACATTTAGGGCTCACATAAATAGGAACTCCCCCCCAACCCCTTGAGGCCTAGGGAAGTCATTGGAAAACTCCCTATTAGTAGCATGAGAAGACCCTTGGCCTTGATGAAATCTAGCACCCTTTTGGAATTTACCCTCAAATCGGGCCCCCTTGGCCTCCTGCCCCCTTCTGTTCCTTAATTTCTCCTCCTACATTTTTTCGGCATAGGTCATCGACCGAGACAAGTCCATGTCAGTAATTAGCATAGCGGACTCAAATTTTTCACTCACCAAGTCGGAGACCTCCATCACGAACTTATTCATCCTAGATCTAGGGTCGACCACCAAATGAGGAGCATACTTTGAAAGTTGGTTGAATTTGATGGCATACTTACGCTCATGGAACCTTGTTTCAAGTTCATAAACTCCACTAATTTATCCTGCCTAAGCTCAAGAGGGATAAACTGATTGAGGAAAGCCAATTTGAATTTCTCCTAAAGCACCACCTTGCCATTTCCCTTCTCCCACTTCCATTCGTCATACCATATTTGGGATACCCCTTTGAGTTGGTACACCGCTAACTCCGCCTTTATATTCTGCCCAACACTCATGATATTCAAGATCCTGTAAACCTCATCAATGAACTCTTGTGGATCTTCATCCACCTTTGACCCATAGAACACCGGAGTATTAATCCTCATGATGTCCCTTACCCTAGCTCCCAAGGTAGTAGCATGAGGGGCTTGGGCCCCTTTGTTGACTTGGTTGTCCACAACTTGAGCAAGCATAGTGAGAGCATCACGGAGCTCACAATTGGTAGGTTGCTCCTCAAGAATTTGGGCCCTTCTTCCTTGAGTGTTGGGCATGATCTAACATAGAAAAGAACAGTCGTTAGGGGAAAACCTTACCACAACTCTATAGCATGACTTCGTACATGAAGAAAGGAAACATTTCCTAAAACGTCTCATAGCCTCCTATTCATAGTCGTGGCGCACTTCAAAACCATGAATAGGAATCTAATCGACGCACTGCATTGGACTCCGAAGATCTAACAACCTAGTGCTTTAAGACCATGTTTTTCACGACCCAAGCCTACGGCCTAGACGTGACACGGTGAATGGGGAACCAGAAGGAACCCCAAATAAGCCTCTTAACTTATCATTACACATCATTGGTCGCGTACGCATATAAAAGATGTAAAGAGTAAAAAAAGGGGCAGAAGATCTAAGGGAAAACTTTCATAACATCATAATCAAGAGACAAAGAGTCAGAGCTCATATCATAAATAAATAACATGTCCAACAAACACCTCTTATACTTAGATAAGATTGGGGGCCAAGACAATGCAACCGGTCTCACCCACATAGTCAAAATACAAAATAAAGAAGAGTGTCTCAATACATAACAAGAGAAACGTAGCCTATGTTCCCCAAATTGGAGGACTCACTAACTAGCTTGAGTTGTACCGAACTGGCCACGTGGAGGAGGAGGATGATTTACTTAGGCTTCGATAACTTCATTGTGATATCATGTGGGCAAGAGTATGTGTTGGTATGTTTGAATGTACTAAGTATGTAGGATGCAATGTAATAAGAGATATGCATCATAATCATAATGCATAACAATAGGCAATAGGTATAATATAACATTATGACATGTATGTTCAATGTTTAAGTAAAACATGTTTAACTGACCCATACTCATATAAGCTATCATATGTGTAGAAGAGACCAAACTAGATTTCCAAAGTACAAACACCTTGGTTGGTTGAAGATTGTCTCATCCCATTACCCTTGTGGTGTAGTACAAGACCCTCACATGGTTGATGATAATTTCACCTTATCACCCTGTAGGTGAAGTACAAAATCCTCACATGGTTGATGAGTAGAAATCCCCACCTTAGTTATCAAGGTACAAACTCCCCGATAAGGTTATGCAAGCTCTTTGTTCCCCCGTATTGGACATGGTATAATGCAACACTTTATATACATTATATTATACAAATAAGCTCCTTTCATCATCATAACATCAATAATATCATATTTCATGCTTTAAACCTTCAATTTCTCAAGAAACCACATCCAGGTATTTTATCAAACACTTAGAGGTTGTGTAATGCTAATATAAAATCATGAAATATAGAGATGAAGTCATGTAAGCAAATCTACTATAAAACCATCAATTAATACCTTGCTACACCTTAAAGCAATCAAAACCCCTTATAAAATCTTACAATAGATCCAAGATTTATAGATCAAAACATAGCAAAACAGTCACAACTTTACATAGCTTTACCATAGTTTATAGCCATGTTCATACTAGTAAACCCAATCGTAAAATGTACTTTAAATCATGCAAATTGAGTAGAAAGGAGGTTAGGGAACCATGGATGAAAGGATCCAATGGTTGAAACCCATATACCTTAGCTTTGAAGAATCTCTTGATGAAGATTGAAAATGGAGGCTTGAAGGTTGAAGAAAGTCCTTAGTTCCGGATGAGGGTTTTGAGACTTGAATTTGGGAGTGAAAAATGTGGCTAAGTGTTTGAGTGGGTATGGGGAGTGTTTAGGATGATATGAAGGTGAAATATGGCTAAGCATAGGTAAAAACTAATTTGGGAATACTTAGGACCAAGATTTAAAGTGTTGGACCGACTTAAAAAAAATAGACTCCAAAATGCACTACGGTGCATCGCGGAAGAGGCGCGCTTTTCTCACTTGAATTTGACATTTGGAAATTTTACATTTTGATAGATTGCTCTAAAATCGAGGTTAGATACTTTTCCCCATAATTTTGACCCCTGAACAATAATATGAAGTTGAATTTTCGATATCACGAGGCACTCTGAGGTACATTTTTGGGAACTTTTTGGGTCGTTTTAGTTGAGGTATGTGGGTTTCTATCATTGGGTCCTTTCACCCTTGGTACCCAACCTTTCTTTTCATATAAATTTCATGTTTTCAAGTTGATTTATCTATGGGTACTCCTCTCTATAAATTTGAATATAAACTATGTTGGGGTTTCATGAAATGTGGAATATTTAAGCATGTTTTGGGCTATTAATCTATGTTTTATGATGAGATTAGATTAGGGGTTTCAATGTATCATGCATTAGGATTTTACCAAGTCTTTGTGGGTTGGTTTATATTATGTTTCTCATATGATTTCATTCTTGAAATGCATGATTTTGAACTAGCATTACACCCACCAAGTGTTTGATAAAATATCCGGCTATGGATTCTTGAGTTATTGATGATCTATTGCATAGACTATGAGTCAAGTGACTTTATGATGATGAAAGAAATGTATATATATATTGAATTCATGAAAATTAACTATAGTGTTGCAAGTTGATCACACCTTGTTTAGGGGTTACTATGCCTCAACCACTATGATAGAGGGTGCTATGTCCATCTACCAGTTAAGGGGTATATAGCATCACCACTATGATAGAGGGTGCTATGTCCATCTACCACGTTGAGAGGTATATACCTTGGCCACTTTTATGGAGGGTAACATACCCATCGACCATGTTGAGGGGTATATACCTTGACCACTATGATGGGGGGTGACATGCCCATCTACCAATTGAGTGGTATATACCTCAATCACCTTCTAAGGGGTGACATGCCTTGGATTCCAAGTACTAGTTTTATTGGTCTATAATGATGGTCTCTTCCTACAAATGTATTATGTTTAATATAAGCATGTTTTACTTCAACCATTGATCACGCATGCCATGTTGCTAATATACTATTCCTTGCCTGTGTTTATGCATTTTGACTATTTTACATATCTCTTGTTGCATGTCATCCTAAATACTTGGTATATTCAAACGTACTAATGCATAGTCTATGCCTGCATGATGATACCATGTAGGAACCGGGGCCCCTCAAGATCATCCTCCCTGTGGCTAGTTTGTCATCTTGAAGATAAACTATTGGTGTGTCCTCAAAGTTTGGGGACATTAGCTATTCTACTCTTGCCTTTGTGCCAGGGTTTGGTACTTTGACGAGCTGGCCGTGCCCCGTTCATCTTCGGCGCAAGAGCGCTCGATCTGTGAGCTATTACGCACTCTTTCAAGGGTGGCTGCTTCTAGGCACCCGAGATGGATGATAAAATGTTGAGAATGATCCCTACTTTTTATTATTTTTTTATTCTTCTTGGCACTAAACCACCACTACTATGTTCTAGGAACGATGTGCCACGATATGTCCTTGGGCCTAGCAATTTCCTTTGAAAGCGGTCCAAAAGGGACCCATTTGTATGGATGGAGAACAACTGGTACCGGACTTCAAGATGTAGAGATTTCAGCAACTCATAGATAATTTGAAGGAATCTATGCAGGAAAAGAAAGTGTCGAATATCGAAGCAGCCTCATCTTCTGAGAAGGCCTTAGTGCCATGTGAGGATATCAGGAATGAGGAAAATGGGGTTAATATTGCATTAGTACTACATAAGAGCTCGTTGAGGGCCCCCACTACTCACGATCCCGCAAAGAACACAGTAATAAAGTTGGGTACGGAGTATGCAGGGAAGGAAAATCTGTTGGGTCCCGAGGTTGAATAATATCTTGGCCCCCGCTCAAGTATTTGTTTAGAGTTGTTGTTGGAACTAATGATTTAATAGTGCTTGAGGTTTGACTCTTTTATAATTTTTGCTATTAAAGACTTTCCTTAGTCCTTGTATCCTTGTTTATGTATTCATGATATTGTTTACTTTGCTTCCGTGACCAAGGATGTGTGATGGATATGCTAAAAGGCTTTTTTGGGTCACTTCGGGTACCCATTCTCCAGGCCACGTCTAGGCCCTAAGCTTTGGTCATTACAAATTTGGTATCAGAGAACTAGGTTGTTAAGGATCATCGATATCCAACACATTGCGTCTATTAGAGTCTTGTTCATGGTTGTCAACTGCACCACGACTATGAGCAAGAGGCTTTGAGGCATTTTAGGAATTATTTCCCTTCTTCTTGATCTATGTCATGATGTAAAAGTTAAGGTAAGGTTTTCCCCTAATGTTTGTCATTTTCTATGTTATATCATGCCTATTCCAAGAAGAAGGAGAGCTCGCACACCTGAAGAACAACCGGCTCATGAAGAATTTTAGGTTGCTATTGCCATATTAGCTCAAGCTATGACTAATCAAATCAACTAAGGGGCCCTTGTCTCTCATGCTCCTACTCTGTCATGTAGCGTGAGGGATTTTATGAGGATGAACCCATCGAAGTTCCGTGGGTCTAAAGTGGATGAGGATCCTCAACAATGTATTGATGAGGTGTACAAAGTGTTGTCTATTATAGGTGTTAGGTCGGAGGAGAAAGAGGAGTTGGCGGCCTACCAACTCAAAGGAGTGACCCAAATATGATTTACTCAATGGAAGGAGGAGAAAGGGAACAATGTGATCCTTTGGGAGGAGTTTAAGGTGGCGTTTCTCAACTGGTACTTCCCTCGTGAGCTAAGGGAGGCCAAAATGATGGAACACATGAATCTAAAGCAAGGGTCGATGAGTGTGAGGGAGTATGCCCTCAATTTCAACCAACTCTCAAAATATGCTCCACAGTTGGTGGCCAAGCCAAGGTCTAGGATGAACAAATTTGTGATGAGTGCGTACGACTTGGTAAATGAAGAATGTCGTGTCGCCATGTTGATAGGTGATATGAACTTGTCCCGCCTCATGACTTATGTCGAACGATTGACGGGGAAAAGGCTGAGAAAGAGGAGAATGGGTACAAAGTCCGTTTTGAGGGTAGGTTCCAAAGTCCCAAGGGTGGCCAGTTTCTTCAAGGCCAAAGTTCTTCCATTGCTCCTAATAAAAGGTTTGCTAATGACAACCCAAGGGTCCAACGTGGTGGTGGTGTGGTGCCTAATCTTATGTACCCAAGATGTGGTAGAGATCACAATGGCCATGTTTGAAGGACACTAATGCTTGTTATGGTTGTGGTGAAGTGGGTCATAAGGGGATTAATTGTCCTCTTAATCAAAATGAGGTTAGAGATGGTTTCCACAAGGCCAAGGTGCAAATGCGAGTCCTAGAGAAAGGAGAGGTCAACAAGGTGGTGCCCCAAGGCACAATCGGTTCTATGTTCTTCAGGGGATACAAGGGGTAGATGAGGTGCCCAATGTCGTCACCGGTATGCTAAAAGTCATTGATTTTGATATGTATGGATTGATAGACCTGGGTGCCACTCTTTATTTTTTACTCCTTTTGTTACCCAAAATTTTCATGTTAACTTTGGATTGTTGTGTGAGCCATATGAGGTATCTACTCTCGTTGGTCAGTCCATTGTTGCTAGAAGAGTCTATAAAAATTGTCCCATTTTCATTTTGCATACAATATTGCCTTGTGATTTTGTTGATTTAGATATGGTGGATTTCGATGTCATTCTTGGGATGGATTGGTTGAATGCATATTATGCCTCTATTGATTGTAGAGCCCATAAGGTCAAATTCCAATTCCCTGATGAATCCTTCCTTGAGTGGGTGAGTCATGATGTGGTGGTCAAGGGTAGATTCATTTCTTCCATTAAATCCCAAAAGTTGACTTCTAAGGGGTATCTCTATCATATTGTGAGGGTTAGAGATGTTGAGTCCAAAGTCCCTTCTATAGAGTCGGTTCCAGTGGTTAATGAGTTTCTTGATGTCTTTCCTAATGAGCTTCCCGGTGTTCCTCCCGAAAGGGAAATAGATTTTGGCATAGACCTCTTTCTCGATACTCAGCCCATTTTTATTCCCCTTTACTGTATAGCCTTGACGGAGTTCAAGAAGTTAAAGGAGCAAATAAGGGATTTGCTGGAGAAGGGTTTTATAAGGCCTAGTCAATCATCTTGGGGTGCACCGGTGTTTTTGTGAAGAAGAAGGATGGTACTCTTAGAATATGCATTGACTACCGGCAACTTAATAGGGTCCCCGTGAAGAATAAGTATCCTCTACCAAGGATTGATTATATTTTCGACAAACTTCAAGGGTCTTGTCACTTCTCTAAGATTGATCTTCGGTCTGGGTAGCACCAAGTGAAAGTAAGGGAGTATAACATTCCCAAGGCGACTTACTGGACTAGGTATGGACACTATGATTTTGTGGTTATGTCCTTTCGTTTGACTAATGCAATGACTATCTTCATGGATTTTATGCATAGGGTCTTTAAATCCTACCTTGATTTGTTTATAGTGGTTTTCATCGATGATATCTTGATCTATTCTCATAGTGAGGAGGAACATATGGCTCACTTGAGGGTGGTGTTACAAATCTTGAGGGAGGAGAAGTTGTATGTCAAATATGAAAAATGTTAATTTTGGTTGAAAGAGGTTGTCTTTCTAGGTCATGTGGCGTTGAGTGATGGCATCAAGGTTGATCTTAAGAAGACGAAAGTGATTAGAAATTGGCCTAGACCTTAGACTCCATCAGACATTAGAAGTTCTTGAGTTTGGAAGGTTTCTACTAGAGGTCTGTTAGCGGTTTCTCTTCTTTGTTTCTCCCATGACAAAGTTGACCCAAAAGAAGGCAAAATTTCTGTGGCCCGATGAATGTGAGAAGAGTTTCCAAACCTTTAAAGATAAGTTTGTCTCCGCTCCTATTTTATCTCTATCGGAAGGGTTTGAAGGGTTTGTTGTGTATTGTGATGCCTCAAGAATTATTTTGGGTTGTGTCTTGATACAAAATGGTAAGGTGACAGCTTAAGCCTCTAGACAACTTAAGGTGCATTAAAAGAACTATCCTACTCATGATCTTGAATTGTCTCCGTGGTATTTTCGTTGAAAATTTGGTGTCATATTGATATGGGGTTCATGTTGATATGTTCACCGATCATAAGTCTCTTATATGTGATCACCCAAAAAGATCTCAACTTGAGTCAAAGAAGGTGGTTAGAGCTTCTTAAGGATTATCATATCCGTGTGCATTATCACCCCAGTAAGGCTAACATTGTGGCCGATGCTCTAAGTACGGTGTCTATGGATAGCCTCGCACATGTTGATGATGGGGGCAAGGAGGTGGCTAGAGGGGTACATCTATTTACTAGATTGGGGATTAGGTTGGAAGAGTTTGATAATTGTGGTGTTATGGTTGTTGATGGTTCTAAATCTTCATTATTTGAGGAGTTAAAGGCAAAGCAAGATCTTGACCTCGCTTTGTTAGAATACAAGGCCTTGGTGATAGATGATAAGGTGGAGGTTTTCTCCCAAGATGGAGATGGTGCCCTCAGGTACCAAGGTAGGCTGTGTGTGATAAATATTGATGACTTAAGAGAGAATATTTTAGATGAAGCTCATAATTCTTTCTATTATATTCACCCCAGTTCTACAAAGATGCATAGAGATTTGAGGGATGTGTTTTGGTGGGCTGGTATGAATAGAGACATTGCTAAGTTTGTATCCAGTTGTCAAATTACCAACAAGTTAAAGCCATGCATCAAAGGCCGGGTGGCCTAGCCCAAGATATAGAGATTCCTACTTGGAAGTTGGAGGAAATTAACATGAATTTTGTGGTTGGGTTTCCTAAGACTACAAAGCATTTTGATTCTATTTAGGTAATGGTTGATAGAATGACAAAGTCGGCTCATTTCCTACAAGGCAAACTGTCATATGGTGCCAAAACTTATGCTAGATTGTACATTCATAAGTTGGTTACATTGTATGAGGTGCCTTTATTTATCTTTTCAGATCATGGTGCTCAATTCATTTCTCACTTTTTGAGGTCCTTCCAAAGGGGTCTTGATAGTAAGGTAAAGTGTAGTACAACCTTTCACCCTCAAATGGATGGCCAAGCCGAAAGAACTATCAAAACTCTTGAGGACATGCTTATAAATTGTGTTTTAGAGTTTAAGGGTAGTTGGAACAAACATCTTTCACTTATTGACTTTGCTTACAACAATAGTTATCATTCGAGCATTGGTATGACTCCTTTTGAGGCTCTCTATGGTAGACGTTGTAGGTCCTCGGTAGGATGATTTGAGGTGGCAGAGATGGCTTTTCTAGGCCCAGATTCGGTTATGAAGGGCATGAAGAAGATGAGGATTATAAGGGAAAGGTTAAAAATAGCCCAAATTCTTATGCCGATATGAGAATAAGGGATCTTGAATTCACAGTTTGTGATTGGGTCTATTTGAAGATCTCTCCATTGAAGGGTGAGATTTATTTTGTTAAGAAAGGTAATTGAGCCCAAGATTTGTCAGTACTTATAGAGTGCGGAGGAGGATTGGTAAGGTGGCCTACGAGTTGGAGTTGTCCAATGATATGAATATGGTTCATCCGTTCTTCTGTGTGTCTATGTTTAGGAAGAGTGTGGGTGACCCAAGTGCTATTGGGCCTCTAGATATTTGTGGGTGTTCTTGAAGCCAATTTGACTTATGAAGAGGTTCCGGTAGAAATTCTGGATAGGCAAGTGAAGAGGTTGAGAAACAAGTATGTAGCTCCCGTTAAGGTCCTTTGAAGAAACCAAGTTGAAAGTGCCACACAGGAAGCTGAGACGGACACACAAAAGCAATAACCTTTTCTCTTTCATTCTACTAAAGCCTAAGGTACTAATTCAAACCCACTATATGATTTCATGATGTCACGACCCGAACCTAGGGACTAAACCTGACACAGCGAATGGGGAACCTGAAAGAACCCCAAACAAGCCTCTTAGCATATCATACATACATCCTTTGTCGCGGAAGCATAATAACAACAACAAGAGGAAAATAAAAAGGGAAAAAATAACTAAGCGAAGTCTTTGATATCATAAAACTTAAGGAGTCACATTTATAGAATAGATACATCATAATATTCCAACAATACCTCTATACTTGGAATGGAGCGGGGGCCAAGTCACCCTCATCCTTATAATGTCAAATATCAACAAAGAGAAGCCTTAGAAGTAGCAAAAGAAAGTAAATAGTGTCTTCAAAGTTGAGGACTCATTAAGCTTATCTTCAAGACATCAAACTAGCCATGTGGAGGAGGATAGTCAAATGGAGCTCCGGTCCTTACATGGTAACATCATGTAGGCATAGAGTGTGTTAGTACATTTGAATGTACTAAGTATGTAGGATGCAATACAACAAGAGATAGAGAACATAATCAAAATGTATAATTATAAGTAATGGACAATCATAATAATAATATGGCATGCATGATCAATGTTTGAAGTAAAACATACTTATCAATCATTCAAATCGCATAGAGCATAGTACATAAGTGGGAAGACACCTCAATCGACATAGAATAAGACCAAGCGAGATGCAACTTGGAATTTCGATGATTACCCCTCACTGGTAAAGAGGTTGTCTACTTGCTAAGGCAAACCATACTTCAAACTTACGCGAATATGATCCAATTCCATATGAAGTAACCTTCCTTATGGGAACATGACCCAATTTTGAAAAGGATTTCATTAAGAACTTTACCTTATCGGAACACAACCCAATTTCGTGAATAACCTCAAGAGGAAGTGTAAGAAATGGATACACTAGTATAGAAAGGGTAAAACATCATACCATGGTGGCACATAGTTATAGGATAGAGAGCACTCTCTCAATCCATCGGTGCTAAATCTAATGTCATGGAATATATAAAATAATCATAGCTTTACTAGCTTGTAAGAAACATGAAAACATGCCATGAGTAGCTCTAAATCATCTTTGACGTCTAATGGTGAGCCTAACTTTAACCATAAGGATATATCATCATCAAACATTACCCTTGCATTAACATCATCATCAAAGGCTCACAAGAGGTAAAATCTTAGAAAATTGGGCTCAACTTCATACTTGCATCAACATAGATAATTTCATAAATTCATAACACATTTAATAGTCCATATTCATCATAAAGTCACTTGACTCATAAATCATGCAATAGATTATTGATAACTTGACAACACTTGAAAAGACATTTTATCAAATACTTGTTGGGTGTGCAATGCTGTTCAAAATCATGTAATTCAAGAGTGAAATTGTGTGAGCAAACTTAATGTATATCAACCCACCAACACTTGGTAACAACCTTATGCAAGATACATTGAAACCCTTCATCAAATCTCATAATGGATCATAGTTTTATAGCTTAAAATATGCATAAACAATCAACATTTTATGAAACCCCAACATAGTTTATAGTCCAATTCATAATAAGTGAAACCCATAAGTAAACCAACTTAGAAATATCCATCTTTCATAAAAAGGATGGTTGAGCACCATGGGTGAAAGGACCCAATGGTTGAAACCCACATACCTCAAACTTGGAGATTTCCTTGATGAAGATTTGAATGAGAACTTGAAGCTTAAATGAATTTCTTGAGATCTGGAATGAGTTTGGGGCACTTGAATTTGGATGAAATATTTAGCTAAGTGTTAGAGAGGGTTTGGGGGAATGTGTTGAATGATATGGAGTTTAAAAATGACTAAGTATAAGTGCATTTATACATAGGATAGCCTGGGTCCAAGACCTCAAGGCCTTGGACTGCAAAAAGAAAAACTGGCTACGCAATACAGTGCTCTGCGACAGCTCCGCGTCACAGAGCCAACACAAATATCTTTTGGAAATTGAAATGTGGTGAAATTTGTTTTTCGCGATGAGTCTTCTAAAATTCGGGTTGTGCGCATTTCACACTCAATTTTCCACCTAAACAAGAATATGAAGTCGAATTTTTGATATGACACACGGATTTTGAGATATATAGAGATTACAATTATGGGCATTTCTAAGTCACATTTTCGGGCATTTTGCGTCGTTTCAACATCTCGCCCTTTGGGAACATTCGTCCCCTAATGTCATAGAAACACATAGAAGAGATTTAATCATGAAGATTTCAGCCCAATATAAATGAATTAATTACACTTAAACATCATTTTTAGAATTCTCAATGTGAATGTTAAAAGAATTATAAACTTGTCAACATAAACATGAATGCATGCAAAGGGCAAAAGGGATGAATCTTGGGACTTGAAATCATAGAAAGGACTTATTCATTACCTTAGGCTTGATTATAATTAAAGAGGTATGAATATCACCCCTTTATGACTGCTTCAGCTTCCCTAGTAGCTCCTTCGACTTGTCGATTCCTCCCAAGAACCTTGACGAATGTTACCTCCTTGTCACTCAACTTTCTCACTTGTTTATCCAAGATTTCTACTGGAACCTCCCATAAGTAAAATTATACTTCATCACACCCTTAACCTTCCAATTCACCATAGAACTCAGGTCACCACACACCACCTTACCTTAAATACATGGAAAACTGGATGAACCATATCCATATCTATAGGCAACTCTAATCCATATACAACCTTATCGATTTTCCTCCAAACCCTATAAGGACCTACAAACCTTGACCCAATTGTACACATTAAAAACACATAGCCCACTCTACCATCCCTCACCAAGACCTCCAACTCTATTAAGGCGGAATCAAGGTCTTTCTTAAACTAGACCTCTTCAACAAAAGAAGAGTTGGAACCATAAAAATCACTACACCACCATTCTTAGCTTCACACAACCTCTTACCCAACCTATTAAACCGGTGAACTTCTCCAACCACCCTCTCGTCATCCCAAAGATTCCCACTTTCTACAATTGCCAAGCAATCTCACATTCCTCCAAAATTTGCAATATCACCCTCAAATGATCCATAAGCTCTTCCTTTATTTCATAAAAGAACTAACATATTATAACCAAAGACCACCATAAACATATCAAGGTGGTTTTAAAGATGAAAGACCCCATAGAGTGCTCAAAAATATGCGACGGAATGCGTGATATCGAAAATCCGACTTCATATTCTTATTCAAGGGTCAAAATTAGGGGAAAACGGTCTAACCCCGATTTAAGAGCAAATGAATAGCAATTTTAATTTTCTAAAAAATGCTTATCTAGTGTCTGTCCGTGATAGTACTGCGAAGCACCTCCATAACGGACCTGTGTTAATTCATTCTTCGCGACTGGTCTACGACGTGGACTAGTGTAGTTTCTTCCAAGTTATTTTTTTGTGCGATGCAGGACTTTTGGGCCTTGGACCTAAGTGTTCCTAAACGTGTTTTTACCTATACTTAGCCATATTTCACCCTCAGATCATCCTAAACATTCCCCAATATCCACACAAACATTTAGCCATATTTTTCACTCCTAAATTCAAGTCTCAAAAACCTCATTCGGAACTAAGGATCTTCTTCAAGCTTCAATCCTCCACTTTCAATTATCATTCAGAGCTTCTTTAAAGCTAAGGTATGTAGGTTTTAACCATTAGGTCATTCCACACATGGTCCCCTAATCTCTTTTTTACTCAATTTGCATGATTTAAAGTTGATTTTACTAATAGGTTTACTAGTATGAATGTGTCTATGAATTATGTTAAAGCTGTGTAAATTTGTGACTGTTTTGCTA
>JAPFFP010062847.1:0-26407 GCA_026153255.1 Solanum medicagineum | reverse complement strand
GATTGGGAATTTCAGGTTAGTACGTGTCAAGGTGTCCCTATTGGGCACTGATCACAACCCTAGGTTGGGCTGTGACAACATCGGATTCTTGGGTGAGCTATCCTTCTAGCTCTTGTCAGAATCTCTCGGGTCATGGAATAATGTCCTTAGCATTCGAACAAAAACTAGTTTATTCATTTATTTTGGTGTGATATTCTTATACTTGGTATTTTGAGATTATTATCATTGATGTGATGACTTTCTGATTTTAGGGAACATTAAGTAATAAACTTAGTGATTTTTGGTTATTTTCTGCTAATATAGATAGGGATGTGTATATTGGTTCTCCCAACTAGGAGGGTAAGTGTGCGTTCTAGTCATGACTCATTTTCGGTCATGACAATTCACCACCCGGAACCATTAGAACTTACGAAATTTCGATCCAAGCCTTCAAACTCCAAATGTTGATCAAAGTCAAACTTATTTCAAAATGAATTAAAAGTGCAACTTTGGGCCTAAAATCTCGATTCTAACTAGAAATTCAGTTCTGCAAGTTCTCCTAAACTACATTTGGCTTTCTGAAGATGATGAAATGGACAAAATCATAATCTGACACTTGAAACTCAAAATGACCCCAAAACTCAAAATTTTAAGCCTTTAAAAACTCTTTCTTTAGCAAAACTCCAACTTTTTACAAGGTTTTCAAAATCCAACTCTTAAACTTGGCCAAAAATGACTAAAGGCAACTTTTGGGAAGGGCAAAATAGTAATTTTCGTGAAAATGCCAAAAATGACCTTCGAGGTCATTATATGTTCGTCGCGCTCTTGATCATTTCCCTCGAGCTTTCCTCTTTTAGGTTACCTGTAGACACTGCTCCGCTATCAAAACATGAATCACAAGGTCAACACGGCTAATTTGATTATGTCATCTCAACAAACGAGTGAAATTACATTAATTATGGTTAAAATAGGAAAAATGGGTCCCGCACTTGAAACACAAAACCAACCTCCATAAAATGATCCGTAAATCACCCCAAGTCCATAGCCAGAAATTGAGCTCAAAACAGATCCCAGAAAAAGAAGAAATGACTAGAAAACAAAGTTGCATTTCTTATCATAAAAATATTTCTTACATAATTCATCAGTCAAATCCCAAAAAAACACAGTTAGATAATCAAGATTCAACTATACCATGTCATTCCTTAAGGAAAATAGAACAACTTAGATATAAATTTTACTTAATTTCAATGAGAAATGATCGAGATATTGCAATGTAAAGTTTTCACTCATTGCTGATACATAATCAGCAAATAGACAATGATTTTACCTCAAAATATGCTCCAAAATTGGAATCCAACATTTTCACAGTGGTCCTCATGAAAATTCCTACAACATAGCTTTTTGAATCACGCAAATCGGATGAAAAATGAGCCCGAAATCGCGGTACGAAGTTGGAGGAAATGTATATAGTATTCCCTAGAAATAAGCATATATATGTAGCTGTACAACTGCCATGTGGTAGCTCCACATCTCGCTATGTGACAGCCCCATACCTAGCCACGTCACCTACTCTTCCTTAACTTTTCGATCCCTTTTTCCTCTGTTCTGAGCTCATTCGGACTTAGATTTTTGCAAACAAACTATGCATCTTTAATAATTTGAACGTTCTGGATCCAACGGTGTGGTTGCAATTCCGAACGGAGGTTCCTACAATCAGATGTGGGTCCCACTTCCTTATATGCAACTTTTAATGAAACGCCCCTGGGGCGTCAAATCGCATCTGGAAGTCCTCGGTATCAAACGAAGTGTCCTCCCAAACCAAATTCAACATTTCAAAGCTAACCGCGCTATCAAAATTCTCATCTGCTGGACGGTTCCCGAGGGCATTAACTCAGTCAACTATTAATTGGTTCTCACAGCTAAGTTTCAAGCCATGATATAACTACTTCGGACATGCTCCCAGCCTAATTCGACTGTTTTGAAACTAATGGAATGTCACGCCTCGAGAGGGTACCCTAAATGTGGAAGGCACCCAGAGACTATTGCTAGTCCCCAAGAGAACATTTGGCCTCATCACATTCATTTACTCAATAAACATTGTAATTCAGCAGAAGACTAAAGATAATAAATAGTGGAAGTCTCAAAATATGTAAGTAAAACAGACTAGTCTAAAAGAAGCTAGCTCAATAGGATCTCAAATCAATAACTCAACTCTTGTCTATGAAGTCTCTATCATTATAAAATGGTGCCAATGAAAGAACCATGGCTACCTCAACTCAAAAGTAAAGCTAGATCAAGTCTAATTCTAGAAAGCTAAATGAAAATAAAATAATGATCCTCCGAAGTAAAGGAGGCTCACCAACTTTGCTGACTGCGATAGACCCTCAACGATGCGCCTGTTGACAATATCTAGTACCCATCCTGCATCATAAAATGATGCCATCCAAATGGGCGTCAGTACGTGGAATTTACGAGTATGTAAAAGGGCTGAATGAAACAAATGCTGGTAGAATAATATAGAAATAACCGCAACTTAGAAGATACACAATCGGAATGTCAAATGTCTATCTAACGCAAGAATAAAGAGTAGAAAAATAACCCATCAATACCAATCAAACCTCATCAATCAACTCAACTCAACTCAACTTGAGTCAACTCGACTCAACTCGGAGTACTATTGGTGTAGGACCTATCTGAGAGTTTCTCTTATCCGACAACAATAACTTACGAGCCAGTGATTGTATAACAATATCTCTGATGTTGCCACATCCATTCCATACTTTCCCGGTAAAGAACAAATTCAGATCCACTAGGGATCTAGCCTCAACAAGTCCTCTATTACTTACAGGGACTTTAACTAAAGAGGGAACCTCAATGAAATCGTTGTATCCTTACCTATGCTTAGTAAAGTAGTTAATAAGTGCGAGTTAGATTTACTCTTACTAACTTCGGTGCTCGATACTCCTCCCAACACTCAATGCTCATAAGACTCCTCATCTCAATCTATCATCTCGATTAACCTCGTGGAGGCTCTCATCATCTGAATTATTCTCATAGAGACTTTCATCATCTCGTTAACTCAATTCAATTGGCCTTTCGGCCTAACAGCTCAATCGACTCATCAACTTAGTTTTCATTTAATAACTCAAGGACTCAGATCAATCATTAAGAGGAAGTCATCTAGACAAAACTTTAGAATTCAGTTCCGAATACTCATGGGATCATCAAGCTCTATTCACTTATTTGTCATACTCACATCACAAACATAATCAACATACTCAAGTCAAGGCTCTAGACTCCATACCTAGGTTCATCCATGCATGCTTTCACAAAATAACATATAGGGTTATAGAATGACCTATAAAAGTATTTAATTGGGGAAATCAAGTTTATGATGATCATCAAAATATGAAAATACATGTGATATATATAATTTACAAGAAAATACTCAAGAAACAGGTATGTAGACTCATTGGATTCTCAACTCCTCTATTGTCATCAATGGGGGCACATGGAAGAACAATTTAATGCTTTAGTTTAGCCTTACATACTCAGTGTGAAGCTTTTTTACTCAATCTCGTAGGAACTTTTCTCAATACACTCGCATTCTCGCTCTTTTTCTCTTCTCTTTAGCCCTAGTCTTTGTTAGAACTTAGAAAAGGACTTAGGAATGGGGATTAAAACTATATTTTTGCTCAAAATGACCCTTTATAATTGTGTTTTAAGTTTAGAAGGGATTGGGAAAGATCTGGAATGCCCCTAGCTCACGAAAAAAATTAAAAACATTTGCCTTAGGTAAGTGGGTCCGTGATGCGGACATAATTATTTTTTGGGGTTTTTTGCTGAAAATTCTTCAACCGAGTTTTCTTATCCCACAGAAAATATTGGGACCAAGTCTAAGTGTAACTCTGCAGGAAGTACGCGTCACACACCTATCGCGCACTCTCACTGAAAACTGTTTTTGCATCGAAAAATTATCTTTTGATCTAGTTTCTCTAAAATCAACCCTAGACCATTCTCCCACACTATTTTTCATGTTGATTGTAGTTTTATCCTTGGATTCGCCATCAGAATTTGGGAAGGCGCGTTATGTGCACATCTCTCTTCTAGTGGTATTTTGGTAATTTCACTGGGTATTATATGGAACCATTTCAGAATCCCATTCTAAGGCCATTCATTAGGACTTTATCAGAAACTTATTTTTATAGTTACAACTTCCCATTAGCTAAAAGAACCAAAAAAATCACAACCAACTCAACCAAGGACCATTCCAACAGTCCAAATAAATCACCAATAGCCTGAGGTTGCTATACACATACTTAAATCAACAAAATAACTACAAAAATATAGAAATGGCCCAAAGGTTCATTATATGAATGGACGGTCATGTACATTACTCATAGTAAATGTTTACACTTAAGTCTAATTCTTTATAATAAGAAAGATTTAAACTAGTAAATGTAACACATTCTTACAACAAATATCAAGTGTGGCAAAGTACTTTCATATGGTAGAATGCTTTCTTTTGAATAGGCTTGTACAAGAGATGGTATAAACTTTAAGCTAGCACAACCAGTAGGATCTTACAACTTTGACAAATAAAGTTTATCTATTGGATCTGTTGTTGAAGTTTAAACACTAACATAATTGTCACTAGCTATAATACGGGTATTTGGCGAAGCATATAAGTTGATTCAACTGACTTATGTACTTTTGATTTACATTAAATGTATTTAATAAATACAAAAATACTTATAAGTTAAAATTAGTTAATGTGATAAGCTGATTATCTCGAACTTATGAATTTTCAACTTATTAGTAGTTTTAGGTTAGTCATTTCTTTCACTATTTCATCCTTAATAGTTTTTAAATAATAGTACCTTTCCAAGATAAAACACCTAACCTCTTTTACTTTGTATATGTTCCGTCTTTTGTTTAAGGAATTAGTTTTGTTATATAATATTTAATATTTTTTACAGATGTTTTAGTAGTAGAACAATGAGTCAATGGTTTCAATAAATGTATCAACTTCTTGTCGCAGGGATTTTGAATGCAATTGAAGGGGATATTTGTCATGACCCAAGCGGTGAATAGAAAACTTGAAGGGACCTCAAACAAGCCTCTTAGCATATCAATCACACATCCTTAGTCACAGAAATAAAATAACAACAACGAGAGATATAAAACAAGGGAAGCGGGACTAAGGGAAGTCTTTGATTATCACTAAAGCATAGAGTCAAGCTTATAGCATAAATACATCATAATATTCCAATAACACCTCTAAACATAGAATGGAGCGGGGGCCCAGACACTTTCCGGGCTCACCCTCATAATAATAAGTGTTCAATAAAAGAAGTCTCAATATAGCCAGAGTTGTAAAGATAGTGTCTCGGACTAGAGGACTCACAAAAGCTTGCTTCAAGGGATCGTATTAACCATGTGGAGGATGATCAAGTGGTGGTCCTGTTCCTACATCGTAATATCATGTAGGCATAAAGTATGCGTTAGTATGTCTGAATGTAATAAGTATGTAGGATGCAATGCAACAAGACATAAGCCAATATAGTCAAAATGCATAGTAATAAGTAATAGACAAGTGAGATCTCAACATGGCATGCATGGACAGTGCTTGAAGTAAAACATGCTTGTAAATCATTCAACTTGCATAGAACATATTACATGTGTGGAAGAGACCCTAACCAACATAAGTCAGACCAAGCAAGCTACAACTTGAAATCTCGATGATTACCTCTCATCGGTAAAGAGGTAGTCTACTTGCCAAGGTAAATCATACTTCACCTTATGGGAGCCCGTCCCATTTCAGAGAAGTAACCCCCCTTACGGGAACCCGTTCCATTTCGGGGTGGATTTCATGATAAAGTGCACTAAACGGATCCACTAGTATAGCAAGGGTAATAATCATAATCCTATGTTGTCACCTATTTTGAGGAAAGGAGTATGGACCCTTGAAGATAGTCCATGCCGACATCCAATCCATCGATGCTAAGTTTAATCCTACGGAATACTTAAAATAATCATAAGTTTATATCTTGTAAGAATCATGATCTAAGTAGCTCATAAGCATACTTGACCTCTGATAGTGAGCCCAACTTGAAATATAAGAGTAGATCATACTCATATATGAACCCTTGCTTAATATGAATGGCACACAATAAATACAAATCTTGAAATAGCGCTTAACTTGATACTTGTAACATCATAGATACTTTTCATGAATTTAATACATATTGAAAGCTATTAATCATCATATAGTCACTTGACTTGTAAATCATGAAATAGATCATCAATAGCTTAAGAATTCTTAACTTGGCATTTTATCAAACACTTGGTGATTTCATGACACTAGTTAAAAATCATGCAATTCAAGAGTGAGATAATATGAGAAAACTCAATGCAAATTAACGCACCAACATATTGTAAAACCCTCATGTAGGGTACCTTGAAATTCATCATCAAATCTCTCAATAGATCATCATTCCATAGATCAAACATGTATACTCTCAATAGATATAATCAAAATAATGGTATAAGCTTGAATAGATAGTCATGCATAATAGATCAACATTTCATAAAACACCAACATACTTTACACTGAAAATACATAATAGAAGATACCCATAGATAATACCACTTGAAAACATGTCATTTTCTTAAAATCGAGATTGGTCTCCACGGGTGAAAGGACCCAATGGATGAAACCCATAGACCCCAAACTTGGGTGTTCTTGAGATGAGCTTGAAGAGAACTTGGAGCTTGAAGAGAGTCCTTGAGTTCCAAAGTTAGGCTTAAAATCCTTGAATTTTGAATGAGATATTTGGTTAAGTCTTGGAGAGGGTCTTGAATGATATAGAGTTGAAAAAATGGCTAAGCATAGGTGCTTTCAAGGATAAGTGGGCATGATGCTATGACCCCAATGCCCTTGGCCTAGATAGAAAAACCTAGAAAAATAATACACCGGTCCGCGCCCTTGGCGCGATGCAAACCAGGCGCGAACTGCCCTCTAACACTAATCCGCGCCCCTGGCAGATCCCATCCAGGGCGCGGATGGCCACTAGAAATTGAAAATTAACGAAAATTATTTTTCACTACGGGTCCTCTAAAATCCAGGATATACCCATTCCCCACTTAATTTTGCCCCTCGATCGAGAATACAAAGTTGGATTTTTGATATCACGCACGAATTTTGAGACATATGAAAATTACAATTATGGGCATTTTTTCAGCACATTTTTAGGGCGTTTCAATATCTCCCTCTTGGGAACATTGGTCCCCGAATTCAAAGGAATGTGCATAAGAGAAGTAATCATGAAGATTTCAGCCCAACATGAATCCAACAAATGCGTTTAAACCTCATTCTCAAAAATCTCAACATGAATGTCAAAAATCACTATAAACTTGTCAACATAAACATGAATTGCATGCAAAATGACGTAAGGGATGAAACTTAAGACTTGAAATCATGTAGGGGACTTATGTTAGTACCTTCGGCTTGAGTGGAGCGAAAGAGATATGGGTATCACTCTCTTATGTCTGCTTCAACTTCCCATGTAGCACTTTCAACTTGTTTGTCCCTCCGAAGGATCTTGACAGAAGCTACATCTTTATTCCTCAACCTCTTCACTTGCCTATCCAAAATTATCAGCAGAACCTCCTCATAACTCAAATTATCTCCTACAACACCCACAACATACAAGGGCACTATGGCACTTGGGTCACCCACACACTTTCTCAATATGGACACATGAAAGATCGGATGAACCATGTCCATCTCCATAGGCAACTCCAACTCATATGCAACCTTACCCACTCTCCTTAACTTTATAAGGACCCACAAAACTTGGGCTTAACTTCCCGTTCTTGCCAAATCGGACCACACCCTTAATGGGTAAGACTTTCAAATAGACCTATTCACCAACCTTAAACTCAAGATCCCTTCTTCTCACATCAGAATAGGACTTCTGTTCACTTTGGGCTTTTTTCAATCAATCCCTAATCAACCTCACCTTCTTCAAGGCTTTCATGACCAAATCCGGAACCAAAAAAGCCATTTCCCTTACTTCAAACCACCCAATCGGGGATCTACAACGCCTACCATAAAAAGCTTCAAAGGGAGCTATACCAATGCTTACGTTGTAGCTATTGTTGTAAGAAAACTCAAAGAGCGAAAGATGTTCATCCCAACTACCCTTAAACTCCAAAACACAAGCTCTAAGCATATCCTCAAGTGTTTGGATATTCCTCTCGGTTGGACCATCCATTTGAGGATGAAAGTTGTGTTAAGCTTAACCTTAGTACCAAGACCTCTTTGGAAAGACCTCCAAAAGTGAGAAGTGAATTGAGAACCACGATCCGAAAGGATAGACTAGGGCAATCCATGCAACCTAACCAACTCATCAATGTACAACTTGGCATAATCTTCAGCACTATAAGTAGTTTTGGCCGATAGGAAGTGAGACGATTTTGTCATTCTATCCATAACAACCCAAATAAAGTCAAAATATTCCCTAGTCTTAGGCAACCCATCCACAAAAAATCCATGTTGATCTCTTCCCACTTCTAAGTAGGAATCTCTATATCGTAGGCTTGGCCACCCAACCATTGATGTTAGGCTTTCACTTGTTGGTAATTGTGACACCCAAATATGAACTTGGTAATATCCATCTTCATACCACCCCACCAAGATACTTCCCTCAAGTCTCTATACATCTTTATAGAACTGGGGTGAATGGAATAGGATGACTTATGGGCCTCTCTTAAGATCAATTCTTTCAAGTCATCTACATTTGGCAGACATAATCTTCTTTAACGACTTATGCCTGGGGCCTATGCGACACGACCCTGGGAACCCAAAGGTACCCCAAGTAAGCCTTATAGCACCTCATTACACATCCTTGATTGTGGAAGCAATAAAATGACAATAGATAGTAAATAGGGATAACCGGGGCTAAGGGAAATCTTTCATATCATAAACATCAAGAGTCAAGAGAGACTTAAAGCGTATAGAATTATATGTAACATGTCCAAGAATACCTCTAACCATAGAACTCAGCAGGGGCCAAGATAAGCAACCAGGCTCACCCTCATAGTCAAAATATATAATAAATAAAGTGAGTTGTAATACATAGCATAAAGACATAGACATTTTCCCCAAAATGGAGGAGTCACCAACTAACTTGAGAGAAGTCGTACTAGCCACGTGGAGATGGATGATCAAGTGGGGCTCTAGTCCATACATGGTAACATCATAGAGTCATAGAGTATGCATTAGTACATTTGAATGTACTAAGTATGTAAGATGTAATGTAACAATAGATAGACAACTTAGTCAAAATGCATAGTTAGGCAATAGATGATCATATAACAATATTGCATGCATGGTAGATGTTTGGAGTAAATGATGCTTACATAGAACATAATACATTTGTAAGAAGAGATCATCGTTACAGGACTCATAGTTTACCAAGGTACAAACCTCTTTGGTTGGTGGGTGGATTGTCGCACCCTACCACCCATGGTGATTGAGTACTAACCCCTAAACCTGGTTGCTAAGGTACAAACCCCTTGATTGGTTGGTGGATAGTCGCACCCTATCAGCTCTGGTGATTGAGGTACTAACCCCTCAACTCGGCTACCAAGGCACAAACCCCTTGATTAGTTATTAAGGTACAAACCCCTCGACATGGTTGCTCGGGTTCAAAACCTCCCGAGTAGGGCATGGTCACATTCCAACACTATATAGGATAATATCATATACATATATTCCATTTATCATCATAAAGTCATTCAATTTATAAGACATGCATTGGACCTTCAATTCCTCAAAACCTATAACTAGACATTTAATCAAACACTTGGCGGGTGTGTAGAGATAGTGTGGAACCATGTACTTTAGGGATGAAATCATGCAAGAAAATCCATTGTAAAACCATCCATCAATACTTGGTAACACCCTCAAGCAATATACATAAAACCCTTCATCAAATCCCACAATGGGTCATAGCTTCATAGCTCAAAACATGGTAAAACAATCCCAATTTCTTCAAACCCCAATTATTGTTTATAGTCTAATTCATAATAAGTAAGACCCATCAGTAGACCAACTTGAAATCATGCAATTGAACTAAAAAGGAAGTTTGGCCATCATGTGTGAAAGGAACCCATGAATGAAACCCACATACCTTGACTTTGGAGAATTCTTGAAGAAGATTGGAGATGGAGACCTGAAGCTTGAATGAGAACCTTAAGATCTGGATGAGTTTTGGGACTTGTCATTTGGAGTGAAATATGAGTCTGTGTTTGAGAGAGTATTTCAGAATGTTTTGAATGATATGAAGGTAAAATAAGTATAGGTATCTTCATGCATAAGAAGGTTTAGGCCCAAGACCCAAAAGCCTTGGACCGAGATAGAAATTGGTAGCCAATAATACACAGTAGTGCGCCCTTGGCGCGACGAATCGTCATTGGAAATCGCATTTCTTTGATTTTTGAATTTTGATACAGTTGCTCTAAAATCAAGGTTATACCCATTTCCCACTCAATTTGACCCCTTGAACAAGAATATGAAGTCAGATTTTCAAAATCATAGATCGATTTTGAGATATATGGAAATTACGATTTAGGGCACTCATGAGGAACATTTTCAGGCACTTTTTGGGGTCGTTCAATATCTCCCCCTTAGGAACATTCGTCCCTGAATGTCAAAGAAATGTAAACGAGAGAGGTAAACATGAAAATTTCAGCCTAAATAAGGATGCAACAATGCACTTAAACATCATTTCAAAAATCTTAACATAAGTGTAAAATCATCATGAACTTGTTAATCTAAACATGAATGCATGCAAATGTCATGGGCTGAACTTAGACTTGAAATCACATATGGGACTTAGATCAATACCTTAGGATTGAATAGAATGGAAAATATAAGGATATCACTTTTGAATGTACGCTTTGGCCTCCCATGTAGCACTTTCAACTTGTTGATTCCTCCAAAGGAACTTAACCGAAGCAATGTCCTTGTTCCTCAACCTCTTTACTTGTCTATCCAAAATCTGAACCGGATCATCTTCATAAGTCAAATTGTCTTCAACTAAACCCACAATATCCAATGGAACAATAGCATTTTGATCACCTACACACTTCCTCAACATAGGCACATGAAACACCGGATGAACCAAATTCAGTTCACTAGGCAACTCCAACTCAAAAGCCACCTCACCAATCCTCCTCGTTACCCTATAATGATCAACATATATAGGGCTTAACGTACCCTTCTGGCTAAAACGAACCACACCCTTCATGGGTGAAACCTTCAAATAGACCTAATAACCAACTTGAATTCAAGATCCCTTCTCCTCACATCGTCATAGGACTTTTGGCGACTTTGGGCCGTCTTCTACCTTTCTCTAACCATCCCAATCTTCTCAAGAGACTTCATAACCATATCTGGTCCCAACAAAGCCACCTCCAACCTCAAACCACCCAATCAGTGATCTACAATGTCTACCATAGAGAGCCTAAAAAGGGGTCATATTAATGCTAGAGTGATAGTTATTGATATAGGGAAACTCAATCAATGGAAGATGATTATCCCAACTACCCTTGAGCCTTAATATACAAGCCCTACCCATACGCTCAAGTGTTTGGATAGTTCTTTCGGCTTGGCCATCCGTTTGAGGGTGAAAGGTCGTACTAAGTTTAACTCTTGTACCAAGACCCCTTTAAAAGGACCTCCAAAAATGTGAAGTAAATTGAGAACCACGATCCAATATAATAGACAAGGATATCCCATGCAATATCACCAACTCATCAATGTAAAATCTAGCATATTCTTCAGCCCCATATATAGTCTTAACCGGTAGAAGATGAGTCGATTTTGTCATCCTATCAACCATACCCAAATGGAAATAAAACCCTTCCTAGTCTTAGGTAGCCCAACCACAAAATCCATATTAACCTCTTCCCACTTCCAAGTAGGAATCTCTATGTCTTGGGTTAGGCAACCCGGCCTTTGATGTTCCGCTTTAACTTGTTGGCAATTATGACAACCGGATACAAATTTGGCAATGTCCCTCTTCATACCTCCCCACCAATACACCTCTCTCAAATCTTTATATATTTTAGTAGACCCGGGGTGAATAGAGTAAGAAGAACCATGAGCCTAATCAAGAATCTTTTCGCTCAATCCATCAACACAAGAAACACATAACATACCTTTGTATCTAAGGACACCATCTTCCCTTTGGGAGAAAACCTCCACCTTACCATCTTTTACCAATGACTTCAATTCTAACAAAGTGGGGCGAAGATCTTGCTTAGCTTTTACCTCCTCAATCAATGAAGATTTAGAGCTATCAACTACCACAATGCCACTATCATCAGCCTCTTCCAACCTAACTCCTAACCTAGTCAACCAATGACCTCCCTAGCCACCCCTTTGCCACCATCATCAACATGTGCTAGGCTACCCATGGACACCTTATTCAAAGCATCACCACTACATTGGCCATACTGGGATGATAATGCACACTCATATCATAGTCCTTAAGAAGTTCTAACCACCTTCTTTGTCTCAAGTTGAGATCTTTTAGAGTAAGGACATATTGGAGACTTTTATGATCTATGAACACATCAACATGTACCCCATACAAATAGTGTCGCCAAATCTTTAATGCAAATACCGCGGCGGCTAGTTCAAGATCATGAGTAGGATAATTCTTTTCATGCACCTTGACTTGTCTAGAAGCATAGGCTATCACCTTACTATTTTGCATCAACAGACAACCCAAACCAACCCATGAAGTATCACAATACACAACAAACCCTTCTAGCCCTTCCCGCAATGACAATATAGGAGCGGACACAAGCTTATCTTTCAATGTTTGGAAACTCTTTTCACACTCATCGGTCAACTCAAATTTGGCTTTCTATTGAGTCATGTTGGTCAAAGAAGAAGAAATAGAAGAGAACCCATTCACAAACCTCCGATAGTAACTCGCTAAGCCCAAGAAGCTCCTAATATCTGATGGGGTAAATGGTCTAGGCCAATTTATAATCACATTCGTCTTTTTAGGATCCACCTTAATACCATCCCCCGACACCACATGACTTGGGAAGGCAACCTCTTTTAACTAAAATTCACATTTTTAATACTTGGCATACAACTCCTCTTCCCTCAATCTTTGTAGCACCACTTCAAATGACCCATATGCTCCTTCTCACTATGTGAATAGATAAAAATATCATCAATGAAGACCACAACAAACGAATCAAAGTAGGGTTTGAAGACCCTAGTCATAAGATCCAGGAAGATGGCCAATGCATTGGTCAACCCAATGGACATCACAACAAACTCAAAATGCACATACCTAGTCCAAAAGGTTGTCTCAGGAATATGATACTCTCTCACCTTCACTTGATGGTACCCGCCGAAGATCAATCTTTGAGAAGTGGCTAGCCCCTTGTAATTGGTTAAATAAATCATCAATCCTTGGAAGAGGATACTTATTCTTTATGGTGACCGTATTTAGTTGCTATAGTCAATACACATTCTAAGGGACCCATCCTTCTTCTTCACAAACAACACTGGAGCACCCCAAGGTGATTGGCGAGGCCTAATGAGACCCTTCTCCAAAAAGTCCCTCAATTTCTCCTGTAACTCCAACTCTGCCGGGGCTATCGGTTAGGGGGAATAGAAATGGGTTGAGTGTTGGGAAAGAGGTCTATACCAAAATCTATTTCCCTTTCGAGAGGAATACCGGGAAGGTCATTTGGGAAGACATCTAGGAACTCATTTACAACTGGAACCGACTTTGGACTCCACATCCCTAACCCTCACAAATTGATAGAGACACCCCTTAGAGATCAACTTACGAGCTTTAATGCAAGAGATGAACCTACCCGTGACCACCACATCATGACTTTCCCACTCAAGAACGGGCTCATTTAGGAAATGGAATTTGAACCTACGGGTTCTACAATCAATAGATACGTAGTATGCATGAAACCAATCCATCCCAAAAATGACATTAAAATCAACCATATCCAACTCAACAAGATCACAAGGCAAAATCTTATGAAAAACGGAAACGGGATAATTTTTATACACCTTTCTAGCAACAATAGATGCACCAATAGGAGTAGACACCTTATAAGACTCACACAACAATTCCGGTTCAACATGAAACTTTTTAGCAACAAAAGGTGTAACAAAAGAAAAAGTGGCACCCAGATCAATCAATGTATACACATCAAAATCTCAGACTTTTAACATAGCGGTGACTACATCAGGTACCCCATCAACCCCTTGCCTCCCATGCAAAGCATAAAACTGATTGTGCCTTAGGGAACCACCTTGTTGACCACCTCTACCTAAAGGAACCGTATTTGCACCTTGTGGACGAACATCCTTACCCTTGTTGCGGTTATGAGAGCAATTAGTCTTTTTGTGACCAACTTCCCCACATCCATAACATGCACTTGTGTCTCTCAAACATGGGACCCCATGACCCCTACCACATTTTGAACACACATTATTAGGAACCACACTATCAACACTTTGGGCCCTTGGGAAGCCATTGGGAAATCCCCTATTAGAAGCATGAGAAGACCCTTGTCTTTGATGGAACCGACTACCTTTTCGACTTTGGAACCTACCCTCAAGATAGACCCTCTTGGCCTCATTACTCCTCCTCTTCCTCAACTTTTCCTCCTCCATTTGTTTAGCATAGATCATCAAACGGGACAAATCCATGTTACTATTAACATAGCGGACTGATATTCCTCACTCACCAAATCAAACACACCCATCATAAACTTGCTCATTCTAGACCTTGCATCAGCAACCAAGTGGGGAGCATATTTAGAGAGTTGATTGAACATGAGGGAATTCTCCTTCACATTCATAGGCCCTTGTCTCAAATTCATGAACTCCACCAATTTGGCTTCCCTAAGCTCAAGTAGGAAGAACCTATTAGGAAAAGCAATCTTGAACTTCTCCTAAAGAACCACATTATTGAATCACTTCTCCTTCTTCCATTGATTAAACCATATTTGTGCTACCCCTTTGAGTTGGTAAGTCGCCAACTCTGCCTTCTCTTTTGATCTAATACCCATAATAGCCAAAATATTGTATACCTCATCAATGAACTCTTGAGGGTCCTCATCACCCTTTGACCCATAGAATTCCAGGGGATTCATCCTCATGAAGTCTCTCACCCGAGATGTCAGTGTACGAGCATGAGAGGCTTGGACCCCTTGATTAGCTTGAATAGCCACAACTTGTGCAGGCAAAGTCAGAGCATCCCGAAGCTCACCATGAACTATTTACCCCTCAGGTATGAGGGCTCTTCTTCCTCTAGTGTTAGGCAAGATTTAGCATCAAAGAACAATCATTAGGGAGGCAAAACCTTACTTCAAATCTATAGCATGACTTAGAATATGAAGAAGGGAAATATTTCCTAAAATTCCTCATAGACTCTAGCTCATAGTTGTGGTGCAGAGCACAACTATGGACAAGACACTAATCGATGCGGTGTGTTGGATGTCGAGGACCATTAGCAACCTAGTGCTCTGATACCAAGTTTGTCATGACCCAAGCCTTGGGCCTAGATATTACAGGGCGCATGGGGAACCCGAAGGGACCCCAAGCAAGCATCTTAAAACATCATTACACATCCTTGGTCGTGGAAGCAATAAAATGACAACAAGAGATAGTAAATAGGGAGAATCGGGGCTAAGGGACATCTTTCATATCATAAACATCAAGAGTCAAGAGAGAGTCAAAGCTTATAGCATTACGTAACATGTCCAACTACACCTCTAACCATAGAACTTAGCGGGGGCTAAGATAAGCAACCGGGCTCACCCTCATAGTCAAAATATATAATAAAGAAAGAAAGTCCTAATACATAGCATAAGTACATAGACATTGTCCCCGAAATGGAGGACTCACCAACTAGCTTGAGAGAAGTCATACTAGCCACGTGGAGGTGGATAATCAAGTGGGTCTCTGGTCCCTATATGGTAATATCATGTAGGCATAGAGTATGCATTAGTAAGTTTGAATAGTACAAAGTATGTGAGATGCAATGCAACAAAAGATAGATATCTTAGTCAAAATGCATAGTTAGGTAATAAATGAGAATATAAAAATATGGCATGAATGGTAGATGCTTGAAGTAAATCATGCTTACATAGAACATAATACATGTGTAAGAAGAAACTATCATTATAGGACCATAGTTTAGCAAGGTACAAACCCCTTTGATTGGTTGGTTGATCGTCGCACCTTACAATGATTGAGGTACTAACCCCTCAACCCGGTTACCAAGGTATAAACCCCTTGATTGGTTGGTGGATAGTCGCACCCTACCACCCCTGGTGATTGAGGTACTAACCCCTCAACCCAGTTACCAAGGCACAAACCCCTTGATTGGTTATCAAGGTATAACCCCTCGACATGGTTACCCAGGCTCTTAACCCTCCGAGTAGGGTATGGTCATATTCCAACACTATATAGGAGAATATCATATACATACGTTCTGTTCATCATCATAAAGTCATTCAACTCATAAGACAAGCATTAGACCTTAAATTCCTCAAGAAACTATAACTGGACACTTTATCAAACACTTGGTGGGTGTGTAGAGCTAGTGTAAACCATGCAATTTAGGGATGAAATAATGCAAGAAAATTTATTGTAAAACCATCCATTAATACTTGGTACTCAAGCAATATACGTCAAAACCCTTCATCAAATCCCAAAATGGGTCATAGATTCATAGCTCAAAACATGGTAAAACAGTCACAATTTCATGAAATCCCAACATAGTTCATAGTCTAATTCAGAATAAGTAAGACCCATAAGTAAATTTAATAGCCAAAAATATCAGGAGTATGTTATTGTAACTGCTTGATAAAAGAAATGAAAATCAAGAACTTGAAATCATTAAATTTAAGTAAAAAGGAAACTTGGGCATCATGGGTGAAAGGAACCCATGAATGAAACCCACATACCTTGACTTTGGAGAATTCTTGAAGAAGATTGGAGATGGAGACTTGAAGCTTGAATAAGAACCTTAAGATCCGGATGAGTTTTGGGACTTGAAATTTGGAGTGAAATATGAGTCTAAGTATTTGAGAGAGTATTTGGGAATGTTTTAAATGATATAAAGGTAAAATATGGCTAATATAGGAATTTTCACGCATAGGAAGGTTTACGACCAAGACCTAAAAGCCTTGTACATAGATAGAAACTGGCAACCAAAAATACACAGTAGCGCGCCCTTGGCGGGTCATGCTAGGGGCACGGATCGTCCCTAGAAATTGCATTTTTGCGATTTTTGAATTTTGATAAGGTTTTTCTGAAATTGGGGTTAGCCATATATCCCACTCAATTTGACCCCATGAATAAGATAATGAAGTCAGATTTTCGATACCACGCACAGATTTTGAAATATATGAAAATTAAGATTCCAACCACTCCCAAGGCTTATTTTCAGGCACTTTTGGGGTCCTCTCATTTACCTTGGTACCTAAGGCAACCATCTCCCCCTTGGGAGAAAACCTCCACTTTACTATCGCTCACCAAGTCCTTCAACTCTAACAAGGCATGGTCAAGATCTTGTTTTGCCTTTACCTCCTCAATCAAAGAAGATTTTGAACCATCAACAACTACTACACCCCTATTATCAACTTCAACCAACCTAACACCTAATCTAGCTAACCGATGAACCTCTCTAGCCACCTCTTTGCCACAATCATCAACATGAGCTAGCCTACCCATAGACACCCTACTTAGAGCATCGACCACAACATTAGTTTTGTCGGAGTGATAATGCACACTCATATCATAATCTTTAAGGATCTCTAACCACCTTCATTGTCTCAAGTTAAGATCTTTTTGGGTGAACACATATTGGAGACTCTTGTGGTCGGTCAATAGGAACCCCATACAAGTAGTGCCACCAAATTTTCAAAGCAAAAACCACGGCTGCCCATTCAAGATCATGGGTGGATAATTCTTCTCATGCATCTTATGTTGTCTAGGCATATGCCATCACCTTACCACTTTGTATCGAAACACACCCCAAACCAATTCTTGAGGCATCACAATATACAACAAATCCTTCCAACCTTTTCGGTAGAGCCAAGAAAGGAGCAGAAACAAGTTTATCTTTCAAAGTTTGAAAATACCTTTCACACTCATCGGTCCACACAAATTTCACCTTCTTTTCTGCCAATATAGTCATAGGAGACGCAATAGAAGGGAAACCATTCACAAACCTCTGGTAATAACTTGCCAAACCTAAGAAACATCTAATGTCCGATGGAGTCAAAGGTCTAGGCAAATTTCTAATCACC
The DNA here is from genome assembly GCA_026153255.1 of Solanum medicagineum. Lineage (NCBI taxonomy): Eukaryota > Viridiplantae > Streptophyta > Magnoliopsida > Solanales > Solanaceae > Solanum > Solanum medicagineum. Next base: position 8,047 of record JAPFFP010062847.1, on the reverse strand, counting down.
TCTGTTTCTTAGGATCCACCTTAATGTCATCACACGACACCACATGCCCTAGAAAAGAAACCTCTTTCAACCAAAACTCACATTTCTCATATTTTGCATACAACCTCTCTTCCCTCAAGATTTTCAACACCATCCTCAAGTGATCCACATGCTCCTCACTATGGAAATAAATCAAGATATCATCAAACAAACCACCACAAATAAATCAAGATAGAGTTTAAAGACCCTATTTATGAGATCCATAAATATAGCTGGTGCATTAGTCAACCCAAAGGTCATAACCACAAACACAAAGTGCCCATACCTAGTCTAGAAAGCTGTCTTGGGAATATCACACTCCCTCACTTTTACTTGGTAATACTCGGACCGAAGATCAATGTTAGAAAAGTGACTAGCCCCTTGAAGTTGGTCAAAAAGGTCATCAATCCTTGGTAGAGATTACTTGTTCTTTACGGTGACTCTATTAAGTAGTCAGTAATCAATGCACATTCTAAGAGAACTATCCGTTTTCTTCACAAACAACACTAGTGCACCCTAAGGTGAGTTACTAGGCCTTATAAAACCCTTTTCCAACAAATCCCTCAATTTCTCCCTCAACTCCTTCAACTTCGCCGAGGCCATACGGTAAGGAAAAAATGGAAATGGGTTGAGTCTCGGGAAAGAGGTCTATAAAAAAATCTATTTTCCTTTCAGGAGGAACACCGAGAAGCTCGTCTAGAAAGATATCAAAAGACTCACTGACTCAATAGGAAGGACTTTGGACTCAACATCCCTAACCCTCACAAGATGATAGAGAAAACCTTTCGAAATCAACTTTTGGGCTTTAAGGCAAGAAATGAATCTACCCTTGACCACCATATCAAGACTTTCTGACTCTAGGACGGGCTCATTAGGGAATTGGAATTTAACCCTACGGGATCTACAATCAATAGAAGCATAATATGCATACAACCAATCCATCCCAAAAATGACATCAAAATCCACCATATCCAATTCAAAAAAATTACAAGGCAAGATTTTATGCAAAATAAATACGGGAAAATTTCTATAGACACTTTTAGCAACAATGGACTCTCTAACAGGGGTAGACACTTTATAAGGTTCACATAACAATTCGGGACTAATATGAAGCTTTTTGGCAACAAAAGGAGTAATAGAAGAGAGAGTGGCACATAGGTATATCAATGCGTACACATCAAAATCAAAAACCTTTAACATACCGGTAACAACATCAGGCACCTCATTCACCCCTTGTCTCCCTTAAGAGCATAAAATCTATTTTACCTTGGTGCACCCCCTTGTTGGTCTCTTCTTCCCCTTTAACCCAGATTTGCACCTTAGCTTTGTGGACAACCATCTGTATTTTTGTTTTGACTGTGAGGATAATCAATAACTTTGTGACCCATCTAACCATAACCAAAGCAAGCACTAGAATTCCTCAAACATGGACCACTATGATTCTTTTCACACCTTGGACATCTGGGCTTTATCATTCCTCCGTTACCACCTTAGAATCTTGGATTATCATAAATAACACTCTTATTAGGAGCATTAGAAGACCTTTGGCCTTGGAGCATTTGGCCTTAAGGAAACCAGCTACCCTTGGAACCTTGGAAACCACCTTCAAAACGATCTCTCTTGGACTTACCACTTCTGCTTTTTCTAACCTTTTCCCCATCTAGTTACTCGGCATATGTCATGAGGTGAGATAAATCCATATCACTTACTACCATGGTGGTACAACGCTCTTCATTAATCAAGTTAGACACTCTCGACACACATTTGTTCATCCTTGATCTAGGATCGGCAACCAATTGTGGAGCATACTTGGAGAGTTGGTTGAACCTCACACTCATGGAACCTTGCTTAAGGTACATAAACTCCATCATCATCCTCCCTTAGCTTGATAGGAAAGAACCGGTTGAGAAATGCGGCTTTGAACTCTTCCCAAGGGATAACATCATCATTCCCCTTCTCCAACTTCCATTGTGTAAACCAAATTTGAGCCACCCCTTTGAGTTGGTAGGCCGCTAATTCTGCCTTTTCTTCCGAATTGACCCCCATGATGGATAGCACCTTGTGCACCTCATCTATGAACTCTTCGGGATCCTCATACATCTTGGATCCATGGAACTCCGGTGGTTTCATTCTAGTAAAATACCTCACCCTAGAAGCCGGAGTGGGAGCATGAGGGGCTTAGGCCCCTTGGTTAATTTGGCTGGTCATAGCATGAGCCAACATTGCAATAGCATCTCAGAGCTCATCTTGGCCTACCCGTCCACCTTAAGGAGCTTGAGGAGCGGGAGGGGCCAATTGTTCCTCAAGTGTACGGGCTCTCCTTAGTCTTTCTCTTGGAATAAGCATGATCTAGAATAGCAAGGAGTATTCATTAGGGGAAAAAGCCTTACACTTACATCTTAAGCATGATATAGAGCATGAAGAAGTGAAACATTTCTTAAAATGCCTCACAGCCTCCCATTCATAGTTGTGGTGTGCTTCACAATGATGAATAAGACTCTAATCGATTCATTATGTTGGATTTCGAGGACTATTAACAACCTAGTGCTCTAATACTAAGTTTACACGATCCAAGCCTAGGTCCTAGATGTAACACGATGAATGGGAAACCCGAAAGGAGCCCAAACAAGCCTCTTAGCATATCAATCACACATCCATGGTCGCGGAAGAAAAATAACAACAACTGGAGATACAAAACAAGGGAAACTAGACTAAGGGAAGTCTTTGATAATCATAAAAGCATAGAGTCAATCTTATAGCTTAAATGCATCATAATATTCCAACAATACCTCAAAACATAGAACGGAGCGAGGGCCAAGATACTTTCCAGGCTCACCCTCATAAAATATGTGTTCAACAAAAGAAGTCTTAATGTAGCAAGAGTAGTAAAGATAGTGTCCCGGACTTGAGGACTCACCAAAGCTTGTTTCAATGGATCGTACTAGCCATGTAGAGGATGATCAAGTGGTCTCCGGTTCCTACTTGGTAATATCATGTAGGCATAAAGTATGTGTTAGTACAATTGAATGTAATAAGTATGTAAGATGCAATGCAACAGGATAAGTCAATATAGTCAAAATGCATAGTAATAAGCAATAGATAAGTGAGATCTCAATATGGCAAGTATGGTCAATAGTTGAAGTAAAACATCCTTGTAAATTATTCAATTTGCATAGAACATATTACATGTGTGGGAAGACACTCTAGCTGACATAAGTAAGACCAAGTGAGCTACAACTTAGAATCCCAATGATTACTCCTCATCGGTAAAGAGGTGATCTACTTGCCAAGGTAAACCATACTTCACCTTACGGGAGCCTGTCCCATTTCGAAGAAGTAAACGCCCTTACAGGAAACCACCCCATTTTGGGTGGATTTCATGATAAAGTGCGTTAAATGAATCCACTAGTATATTAAGGACATATTTATTATTTTTCTATTTTTATCTTTGACAATAATTAGGAAAATCTATTGAGTGAAATATTAAATTTTTTAAATCATTCAAAGCATAGATTTTTATCTTATAAAAAAGAATATTATATTAATTAAGAAAAATAAAGATGTTGACTATACCATTTTAAGAAAAATTGATCTGGAAGTATATTAAGGACATATATTTATTATTTTTCTATTTTTATCTTTGAGGATAATTAGGAAAATCTATTGATTCTACACCAAATCAAAAGGAAAAATAATATATTAATTGCCTAATAGATATAACCAAATTTGCTAAAAACTTTACCAACCAAATCAATAGATATGGCATGAATTTAATAACTTGGTTTAGGTTCAAGGTACTTCTTCTATTATATATAAACTTTTATACGTTCATATATTTTAAGCTCTAACATAGTAAATATTCAAGATTCATTCACATATTTTTCCTTGCATGAGCCAAAAGCTCTTTCTTTTGAAGGTGCAATATTCGATTTTTGGTTTGAGGAAAAAAAAATTGTGTCTGGAATCAACAACACACCAATCAAATTGTAACGATTTTGAATTTTACTAAAAGTATAAATTCATATTACTTACAGATTTTGGTGTCTATGTTTATTTTTTGGTCACGATTTGTAATTAATTTGTTTGTTGCTAGTGTTTTGAATAGGCAGCTATAAATGCAAGCACAACAATCAACACTCATGTATTGAGAAAAGTACTCTAATGTGTTTAGTGCATCAATGGTGTTAATGAAAATGGACAAAGTACTTTTTATAAGTTTCTATAAACCTAAGATCAAAGGTATTTCATTAATAAACCATATATGTCCATAAATACACTACAAAAGGATTTTTTTTCTACTCTAGATTCATTACAAAGATTGAATTTTGAAAAGATCTTTTTAGTAAAGCAAATTATTTTATTGCGAAGTGTTATTTGAATTACTAGGGCCCAGAATAGAGAAGAATGATTGAGGAGGATTGGTATAACTGGTCCCAATTTTGTATATATAGTTAATTAATTAATTAATCCTCTATTATAAAGCAACCTGTTGAAAGAGTGGTACACTTACAAAGAAGGGGCCAAGAGGATTTGAAGATTTAATGGAGAAAATTTAAAATGGAAGAGTTAGGTCAATGATGTAAAGATTTACAAGGTAGATTTTTTTAAAGAAAGTTAATGGTCCCATCCTTTGGTCTTTGTGAGAAGAACCCTGATCCTTCTAAGTTTTAATGGATGTAAACAAATGTTGATATATATATTAGACATAAGTTTATGTTATTCATTTATACGCTAGTTTGTCTTGAAAGTGCATATGTTATACATCCTGTTATTTTTGTGAGTACTCTTGCACCTATTCAGAAGATTTGATTGTGGAGTGATTTTCTTGTCTTTGTAGAACAAGCAAAAGTAATGGAGTTTTCCTAAGATTTTTTTTTAAGAATTTCACTTCAAGAACAACCCAACAAGTATTACTTTGTAATTGAAGGGTGATGATTAATATTAGAAGTAGATTCATAAATTCAGACGATGATAGAGATGTTGTAGTCTTACAAAATAAGGGTTGCACATAATTTAAGGTTTGTTTTACTAAGACCAATAAATTATTTGTTCTTATTTCGGGAGGATGATTAACTTATATAGAACCTTCAACAACCTTTGCTTTGTAAATTTTAAGTGTCTATGAGTGATATTGTCTATATTTATCGTGCTTCAATGCTTTGTGACGATTGAAAAATCATCCTACTTTAATATGACTAGTACCTTATAAAAGTGTGATAATTGAATAACTTCAAGGTGATATATAAGTCATATTAGTTCTTGAATCATAAATCAATAATAAAACAAAGCTTCAATTCCTACAAAATTGTGTCATACAGTTAGGTGGTTATTGGCCTAATATAACATTTCTAACAAGAACCCTTTCATTTAAACTGAACAGATTTGTTCCTTCAAAAAAGTATTATATTTTGTTGGTAAAGGTTGCATATTCTCTATGATGATTCTTAGAAGATATTTTTCATACTTGCCACCATTTTTCTTGCTTTGATTTGTGTAGAAGAATTCTAAAAAGCATGTACTTAGCACTGCTTCATGAGACTCATTTGAATATTTGATTTCGGCATCATCTTGGTGACTTAATTGCGGGTAGGTAAAGTTGTTTCAATGCACTCCGAGAACTTGAGGTACTTTGTATCTTAAGATATTTCTTCTCTATTGAATATTTCTTATGTAGTACAACCTTTTGGAATATAGCTATGTAGGACTTCTGTGACCTATTAAGCTTTATATTCTACATGCAAAGGAGTTCAAAAATATATGTTAATGCGAATATTAAAAGATCAAAAGCTTGAACGCGGTATCTTGCCTGGAAGAACTCCATGGACTTGATATATCTGGTAAGGATTATTTGTAGTCCACAAAGAGTGAATGTTAGAAAAAGTGAAAGAAATATATTTACGATGGGATTTACATTCTAACCAAGTGTAGGCAAGAAAGATCTCGGACTAGAAAATATATTTTCAAGTTTGAGATAAAAATAAATCTTGGTTAACCAAAAGTTACTCATGAACTAGTGCCACGGCCACTAGATTAAATCAAGATAAATCATTTTTGTGAAAATATTAAAAGCAAAAAAATCTATTATTCAGTTAGAGTTCATTGTGGACAAAGATGTCTCACAAGGAATAGAGACAATGCCGATCCATGACTTTAATGAAATAGATCATGAGAAACTTCCATCATTCATTGACGTTGGCAACATGCAATGTACAAATTGTTATTATATCTCTGTGCCTTTAGGTTGCTGTTAAAGTGATGCTCAGATTTTGAGCAATGTTCGAGGCACACGAGCATTGCTCCAATATTCATTTGTACAACATAATATATAACAAAAGTTACAACAATCTTTTTCTTCAAGCATTGATCAAAATCCGAGCATCCACTAGTTCAACGGCAACCTTGCGGCCTAGACATGTAACGTCAATCTAGATATTGCATGTTGATATGATCTCTCATCATGTATTCACTGATAATAGGTATCGACATCTTCTCTTTTCCTTGCGAGACATCATTGTCCATAATAACTATGACTTCATAATTAATTTTGTTGCATTGTTGACGTTTTCACAAAAATAATTTACCTTGACTAAATTAACTGGCAATGATCCTAACTCACGAATTTTTTGTTGATCGAGATTTCTTTTCAGTTCAAACTTGAAAACATGATTTCCGATTGGAACTCTTTCTTGCTAACACTTAGTCACAATGTAGAGCCCCTCGTAAATGTGTCCTATGTCACTCTTTCACCATTTGTCAAAAATATCCCCCACTGGACATCCCAAGTCCATGGAGTTCTTCAAGGCAAGATTATCCTCGTCAAGATTTTTATCTTCCAATCTCACAGTAACAGATACTTTTGGATTCCTACCTTGACCTACATAAATGAACTTGTGAGAAGATATGGCCTCATAGTGATTCTTGTTCTAGGTAAAGCTTAATCATTGAATTTTTTTCCATGATGAATAAATGAATTATATGTCACAGAAATTCTACATAGATATGTTGTACATTAAAATCAAATATCATTCAATTGGAGAACTGAAATGGAGAACAAAATCCTTTTATAGTTAGTAGTTTATTTGGTGGTATTATAGATATTAATGTGTTTTTTTTCATAAATTGTTGATTTTGTTGTTTCCTTATGACCAACAAATTAAGTGGCTTTTTTCATGACATTGTGGTCTCTATACTTGTGTTTTTGCTAAATATCTTTCACAAGATCATATGGATATTGCTACAACTTTCATAGATTCGAATCTATTTCATTTGAGGTATGGTGTACTACTTTGGGATTACGGGAAGAGGAAGATTGAGTTCGATGCAGTCAGCGAGACTAAAGTTACTGGGAAGGTTATTAGCAGACTTGGCGCAATGAAAGTTTCAAAGGAATATGTTTCAGTTAGTGACAATGTGGGACCAACAAAGTATGCACCAAGAAGTATCCAATAGACAACAGCTTTTTATTATGATCTTTAGCCACTTGTAACATAAGAATATTTATTTTTGATCAAACAATATTTTTTTGAAATTCATTTTATTTAGTTTTGATTGTTGTTGTTATGTGTTTTCAGTTAGAATGGTAAAAATTTTGCTCAGTTTTCTAGCTATTTTTTTCATTTTTTGTTTAAATTATTGACCTTTTTATGGTATGGTTATGACTACCATCAATAATTTCACCAAATAAACACTTAATTATAACCAAAGACATCAACCAAATTATTTACAATTTTGTTTTCACACTGTATTAAAAAAAATATTTTGCACTATTGCAGTACATTAGAGAGGAAGCTATCGAGGTTCTAGGAGTTACGAGAGGGCCTTTTGGTGGGCATAAAGGTGATTGGTGGTGGAATGCGGAAGTCCAGGGTAAAGTTAAGGATAAAAAGGTCGCTTTCACAGAGTGGCTAGAGTGCAGGGATGACGTTGAAAAGCAATGTCCAAATTGCCAACAAGTGAAGGTGGAACACCAAAAGCCAGGAGGGTATATGCAATGTATAGAGCTTCCAACATGGAAATGGGATATGATCAA
>JAPFFP010062838.1:0-26408 GCA_026153255.1 Solanum medicagineum | reverse complement strand
AGTGTCTTGAGTGATATGGGGTTGAAATATGACTAAGTATAGGTGTTTTAATGCAAATGAGGGAATGGCCCCAAGATCCCAAAGTCTTAGGCCGAAACAGTGAAACTGGCAACAAAATACATATCTTTGCGCTCCTGGTGCGACGCGCCTTGGGCGCAGATCGACATTGGATAAGCAAAATTTTGGAAAATGAAATTTTTCTATGGTTGCTCTAAAATCGGGATTATACCCATTTCCAACTCAATTTTTCCCCCGATCGTGAATATGAAGTCAGATTTTCGATGTCACATATAGATTTTGAGATATATGAAAATTGCAATTATGGGAATTTTTGAAGCACATTTTCGGGCACCTTTTGGGGCATTTCATCGTACCACCTAGATCTCTTGGTTACCAAATTTTTACTCTTATGAAGAATCGAGAACGTGCTCCATTTTTACTTGTGATGATGGAGGCATCTAGGATAACCTCAAATTTTACTTGATTAGTTGGTGCATTGACATTAACTCCTTTCTACATTTTATACAACTACTTATACCTCTAGTGTCACTAACGAAGATGATTATTATAAGTCCTAGTTCAGATCCAGAAAGTGTATTCGAATTACTGCATCCCCTATGAAACTCTTTGGCTAGGACACCATTATGCCAGATAAGTACATCGCACGGTTCCTACTTTGTTAGTTGAGTTGGATTAGGTCTTGTCGTGACCCAAGCCTAGGGCCTAAATGTGACATGGCTAATGAGGAACCTAAAGGGACCCCAAACAAGCCTCTTAGCATATCATTCACACATCCTTGGTCGCGGAATAAAAATAAACAACAACTTGTGAAAATAATTAAAAGAGAAGCTATACTAAGGGGAGAATTTCATTCAAACATAAACATACGAAAAGTCAAACTTGAACATAGACATGCATCAATATCCAAAAACACCTCTACATAAAACGGAATGGGTGCTAAGACACTTCCCGAGCTCAACCTCAAAGATACATATCCAAAAATACCAACAAGTCTTAGTAAAGAAAAAAGCATGAAAGTAAACTTCATGTCATCCCTGAAGTTGAGGACTCACCAAAGGCTTCCTTCAAATGTACTGAACTAGCCACGAGGAGGAGGATAGTCAATAGGAGCTCCGTTCTATAGATGGTGATATCATGTAGGCATAGAGTATGGATTAGTACGTTTGAATACACTAAGTATGCGTACTGTAATGTAACAAGAATCATAATCCATAATAAGAAGATGCTTAATCATAATCAATGAATATAAGCTCAATATGCCATGTGTAGTCAATGCATAGGATGAAAGATGCTTGAGAAAAATCATACTTGTATAACATGATTAGCACAATAACTAACATACATAGATCATCCAAATACTTTGTACTAAAGGGTGAGGGATATAACATAGGCCATAACCCCTTTTAGTAGGTAATGGGTAGTACATAAGGGTAGAGAAATGGCAAAGGTCAGAAACCCCATATGTAACCATGAGATAATTCAAAATATTGAATCGCACATGAGGGTGTGGCATATTACATAGTTATAACCCCTACATATGAGAATAAGATATTGCATAGCATTAAATTGTACACAAGGGTAAGGCATACAATATAGTTCATAACCCCTACATGTAGATATTGGCCTTGAACTAGAGAGTAAGGTATATAACATAGTTCATAACCCCATCTAGTAGGCTTTACAATTCATAACAGCATAAACCTTAGCATAAGAACTCAATAACTCATCAATGATCAAAACTTGTAAAATCATGCATTAGATCATCAAAAACTTGGGAATTCTTGTCATGAAATTTCATCGAACACATGGTTGGTTTATGATATTTGTTCAAACTATGCAACACAAGAGTATGACAACATGAGTAAAATCAACCCACCAATGTTGTAGTAAAACCCAGAATTTGGGTAGCATGAAATCCATACCAAAAGTTCAGCATAATTCATAGCTTCATGATTCCAAGCATGAATAGTCTCAATAGACATAAATCAACTCATTGTGTAAGCCTAAAATAGGTATCCATGCATAATCAACAATACTTGATAAAACACCAACATAAGTTTCATTCAAAATTCATAATAAGAGATACCCATAGGAAATACAACTTGAAGTCATGCAATTTTCATAAAAAAGGAAAGTTGGGCTCCATGGGTGAAAGGACCCAATAGATGAAACCCACATGCCATAAGCTTGGGTATTCTGAGATGAGCTTGAAGGAAAATTGAAGCTTGGATTGGGTCCTTGAGTTCCAAAATTGAGTTTGAAATCCTTGAATTTAAGTGAGAAATTTAATGAAGTCTTGGAGAGGTTTTTGAGAGGGTGTTTTAGTGATATAGAGTTGAAAAATGGCTAAGTATGAGAGATTTCATGTTTAAATGGGCATTAGGTTATAAACCCAATGCCCATGGACGAAATAAGAAAATTGAGGAAAATAACACACTGATCCGCGTCCAGTCAGCGATGCAGACCAAACACAAAACCAAATTAACACTGCTCCGCGCCCAGGCTGCATCGCGCCTGGGGCGAAATGCTCTTTGAAAATTGAAAATTAGTGAAAATTATTTTCTGCTATGGGTCTTCTAAAATCCAGGTTATACCCATTTCCCACTCAATTTTTCCCCCTGATTAAGAATATGAAGTCAGATTTTCTAAATCATGCATGAATTTTGAGATATATGGAAATTAGGATTATGGGGCATTCTGAGGCACATGAGGGGCGTTTCAATATCTCACCCTTGGGAACATTCATCCTCGAATGTCAAAGAAACATACGTAAGAGATGAAATCATGAGACTCCTAGCCCAACATAAATGTAACAAATGTAGTTAGACACTATTTTCAAAAAGTTTCAACATGAATGTCAAAAATCACCATAAACTTGTTACCATAAACATGAATGCATGCAAAAATGTCATGAGGGATGAAACTTAAGACTTGAAATCATAGAAAGGAGTTAGTTTGCTATCTTAAGCTTGAATAGAAGGAAAAAGGTATGGATATCACTTCTTCAGTACACTCCGGCTCTCCAAGTCAGGTTTTCGACTTGTTGATTCCTCCAAAGAACCTTGACGAATACTAAATCTTTGTTCCTCAACCTTTTCACATATCTATCTAATATCGCCACCGGGACATCCTCATTGGTCAAATTATCCTCCACAACACCCCTTAACCTCAAAGGGCTCTATAGCACTTGGGTCACCCATACACTTCCTCAACATCGACACATGAAAGACCGGATGAACCATGTTCATATCCATAGGCAACTCCAATTCATAGGCAACCTTACCAATTCTCCTCAAAGCTCTATAAGGACCCACAAACCTAGGGGTCAATTTCCCTTTCTTGCCAAATCAGACTACACCCTTCATGGGTGAGACCTTCAAATAAACCCAACCATCAACACAAGCACACATAGCCTACCTTGGTACCTAAGGATACCATCTCCCCCTTGGGAGAAAACCTCCACTTTACCATCCTTCACCAAAGCCTTCAATTCTAGCAAGACGAGGTCAAGGTCTTGTTTCAACTTGATTTCCCTCAATCAAAGAAGATTTGGAACCATCCTTAACCACTACACCACCATTTTTCCACTTCACTCCACCTAACCCCTAACCTCACTAACTGGTGAAACTCTCTAGACACCTCCTTGTTACCTAACATTAACACTTATCATATTTAGCAAACAACCTCTTATCCCTCAATATTGCATCACTGCCATCAAATGATTCACATATTCCTCTTTGCTTTGGGAATAAATCAAGATATCATCAATAAAGACCACCACAAACATATCAAGGTAGGGTTTAAAGACCCTATTCATGAGATCCATAAATATTGCTAGGGTAATAGGCAAGCCAAAAGACATTACCACGAATTCAAAAAAGCCCATGCCTAGTCTGAAAGGCCTTCTTGGGGAAGTCACACTCCCTCAATCTCACTTGGTAGTATCCCGATCGAAGATTAATCTTAGGAAAGTGACTAGCCCCTATTGTGAAGGACATCAAGAACTCATTGACCACTGGAACTGACTCAATAGGAATGACTTTAGACTCAACATCCCTAACTTTTACGAGATGGTAGAGACAATCCTTAGAGATCAATTTGGGCCTTAAGACAAGAAATGAATCTACTCTTAACTACCACATTCCTACTTTCTCACTCAAGTATGGATTCATTAGGGAATTGGAATCTAACTTTACTGGTTCTACAATCAATGGAAGAATGATATGCATGAAATCAATCCACCCCAAGAATAACCTCAAAACCCACCATGCCATCTTCAACAAAATCACAAGTAAAGACTTTATGCAATAAGGACATGGGACAACCCCTATAGACTTTTCTAGCAACAATAGACTCACGAATGGGGGTAGACACCTAAAAAGTTCACCTAACAATTTAGTACACGCATGAAGCTTATTAGCAACAAAAAGGAATAATGAAAGAAATAGTGGCACCGGGATCTATCAAAGCATGCACATCAAAAAAAAATCTTAAACATACTGGTAACAACATTGGACACCTCATCCCCTCCTTGCCTCCCTTAAAGAGCATAGAACCAATTATGTCATGAAGCACCCGCTTGTTGGACTTCTTGAGCCCTTTGATCAACATAACCACCTTACCCTTGAGGTCGGCCATTTTTACCCTTGCATTGAACATAAGGGAAATCAACAAGCTTATGGAATAATCTCCCACACCCAAAACACTTATTTCAATCCTTTAAGCATTTGCCATGATGATGTTTTTCACATTTTGGGCATTTTGGAAAACTTGCCCCACCATACCCACCTTGGAACCTTGGGTTAAGGTACCCATCATTAGCAAGTCTCTTGTTTAGAGCACTAGAGGACCCTAGGCCTTGAAATTCGTGACCTTGTTGGAAACGATCACCCTTAGAACTTTGCAAACCACCCTCAAACTGAGCTCTCTTAGACTGCCACTTCTCTTCTTCCTACGATTCTCCCCCTTAAGTTGCTCAGCATATGTCATGAGCCGAGACAAGTCCATATCACCCACTAGAATGGCATTATGACACTCTTCATTCAGCAATTCGGACACTCCCGACACAAAATTGGTCATCCTTGATCTACGTTCGACAACCAATTGAGGGACATACTTAGAGAGCTTGTTGAATTTGAGGGCATACTCCCTCACACTCATGGAACCTTTCTTGAGGTTCATAAATTTCATCATTTTAGCCTCTGTCAACTCTATAGGGAAGAACCGGTTGAGAAAAGCGGCCTTGAACTCATCTCAAAGAATAGCATCATGATTTCCCCTCTCCAACTTCCATTGAACAAACCAAATTTGAGCCACATTGTTAAATTGATAGGCCCCTAGTTCTACCTTATCCTCTGAATTCACCCCCATAATAGCTAGCACCTTATACACCTCATTGATGAACTCTTAGGGATATTCCTCCACTTTGGACCTATGGAACTCCGGAGGGTTCATCCTAGTGAAGTCCCTCACTCTAGAAGCTGGAGTATGAGCATGAAGAGATTGGGCCCTTGATTCAATTGGTGGGTCTTTTCATGTGCCAACATAGTGATGGAATTTCAGAACTCGACTTGAGTAGACTCTTCTCCTTGAGGGGCTTGGGGACCGGGATAAGCCGGTCGCCCCATGGGTGCATGGGTCCTCCTTGTTCTTCCTCTTTATAGCGGCATGATATAGAAGATCAAAGAGAATTCGTTAGGGGGACAAATTTTTATCTTACATCTAAAGCACGATATATATCATAAAGAAGTGAAACATTTCCTAAAACAGTTCAAAGCCTCCTATTCATAGTTGTGGCGCACTTCACACCCATGAATAAGAATCTAATCAACATCGTGTGTTGGATTACCGAGGACCATTAGCAACCTAGTTCTCAGATACCAATCTTGTCATGACCCAAGTCTAGGGCCTAGACATGAGACGGCGAATACGAAACCCGAAGGGACCCCAAACAAGCCTCTTAGCATATCATTCACATATTTTTAGTCGCTGAAGAAAAATAAACAACAGCTTGTGATAGTAATAAGAAGGGGAGTGATACTAAGGGGAGAATTTCATTCAAGCATAAACATACGAAGAGTCAAACACAAATATAGACATCCAAAAACACCTCTACATAGAAAGGAACAGGGGCTAAGACACTTCGGGGGCTCACCCTCAAGGATACATATCCAAAAATGCCAACATGTCTTAGTAAATAAAAAGGCATGAAAGTTGAGGACTCACTAAAGGCTTCCTTCCAATGTACCGAACTAGCCACGAGGAGGAAGATGGTCAATAGGAGCTCTGGACCCTACATGGTGATATCATGTAGGAATAAAGTATGCATTTGTACGTTTGATTGTACTAAATATGCGGGTATGTAATACAATAAGAATCATAAGCCATAATAACAAGATGTTTAATCATAATCAATGAACATAAGCTCAATATACCATGTGTAATCAATGTATAGGATGAAACATGCTTAAAAAAAATCATACTTGCATCACTTGCTTAACACAATAAAGTGACATACATAGATCATCCAAATACTTTGTACTAAAGGGTGAGGGATATAACATAGGTCATAACCCCTTCTGCTAGGTGATGGGTAGTACATGTGGGTAGAGAAATATCATAGGTCATAACCCCTACATGTAAGTATGAGATAATGGGTAGTACATGAGGGTAGAGAAATAGCATAGGTCATAACTCATACATGTAAGCATGAGATAATACAAAATATTGAATCGCAGATGAGGATGAGGCATACCACATAGTTTATAACCCCTACATGTCAGCATAAGATATTGCATAGCATTAAATCATACATGAGGGTGAGGCATACAACATAGTTCATAATTCCTACATGTAAATATTGGCCTTGAACTAAAGGGTAAAGAATATAACATAGTTCATAATCCCATTTAATAGTCTTTACAATTCATAAGAGCATAAACCTTAGCATAAGAACTCAATAACTCATCAATAACCGAGACTTATAAAATCATGCATTAGATCATCAAAAACTTGAGAATTATTATCATGTAATTTTATCGAACACATAGTGGGTTCATGATATTTGTTCAAACCATGAAACTCAAATGTATGACAAGATGAGTAAAATCAACCCACCAATGTTTTTGGAAAAGCCCAGATTATGGGTAGCATGAAATCCATATCAAAAGTTCACCATAATTCATAGTTTCATAGTTCCAAGCATGCATAGTCTCAATAGACATAAATCAACTCATAATGTAAGCTTAAAATAGGTATTCATGCATAATCAACAATACTTGATAAAATCTCTAACATAACATTTATTCAAAATTCATAATAAGAGATACCCATAGGTAATACAACTTGAAATCATGTAATTTTCGTAAAAAGGGAAGGTTGGGCTCCATGGGTGAAAGGACCCAATAGATGAAACCCACATACCTTAAGTTTGGGTTTTCTTGAGATGAGCTTGAAGGAAATTTGAAGATTGGATTGGGTCCTTGAGTTCCAAAATTGACCTTGAAATCCTTTAATTTGGGTGAGAAATTTGATAAAGTCTTGGAGAGGCTTTTGAGAGGGTTTTTGAGTGATATAGAGTTGAAAAATGGCTAAGTATCGGAGATTTCACATTTAAATTGGATGAAATAAAAAAACTGAGAAAAATACACTAGTCCGCGTCCAGTCCGTGATGCAGACGAAACGTGAAACAAAATAAACACTACTCTGCGCCCTGGCCGCGTCGTGCCTGTGGCTCCACAGGCGCAAATGCTCTCTGGAAATTAAAAATTACTGAAAATTAGTTTTTGCTACGGGTCTTCTAAAATCCGGGTTATACCCATATCCACTCAATTTTTCCCCAATCAAGAATATGAAGTTGGATTTTTGAAATCATGCACGAATTTTGACATATATGTAAATTACGATTATGGGGAATTCCGAGGCACATGAGGGACATTTTAGGTCTATACACTTAATTATTAATATGGATCATTGATGATTGTGGTGGCTATATTGGTTTCTCTTTACAATATTTTAAGGAGGCCTTATCCGTGATTCGAGGTTCGAGCTTTCTACATACCCCAGTTGACCCTGGATTCACTGACATTAGTTTAATTGGATAGTTTTATCTATTATTTGAGGTATGGGATTTGTGTCATTAATAGTTCTACTACACATGTTACATTCATATACATTGTTTGGCACCATTATATTGGTTGTTGTTTGGTACCCCTCGTATGCGATGCCGGTCGAATTATGTTTGCTAATTGTACTATTCAATAGTATGAGATGCCTGTTGGTTTTTGTTGATTGTATTTGTATTTACATGTGTTGTACTACTAGTTATTGACTTATTATACTTGTTTTTGACATAATATGATGCTCTCTATTGGATGAGTTGGATTAGTCCTTAGACTGTTAGACTACCTAAACTTGTAATGGTTGTTGTCGGTTGTTCCTTGTCAATTGGACTTCTGCAATTTGTTCCTCATGTTAGAATTTTTTAGACCTGCTCTTCTTATTAGCATTTGAGATGTAAATATCAAATAGTTAAGACTGTTTATTTTCTCAACATCTGAATGTATAAAACTTATTTTTGTTTAAAAATATTAAATATAAAATTTAAATAAAATACAACATTATCTAGTATTATATCAATCAAATATTTTATTTTTTTATATCATAATTGATGATAGTGATAACTAACAATGATCATTTTGTGTATTGATTTGGGATGGTGTTGACTAATCATAGTGATTGTTGGTAATATCTTATGATATAGTTGTTGGCAATAGTAATTAATCATGATTGTTGTTGTTGATAATTAATAATTAATAGTGGAATGATACTAATAGCTAATTATTGTGGCGAATGATGATATCATTTGTGATATATAATATTGATTGATAGTGGTAGTTATTGTTAATATTTAGTGGATGTAACAATGGACGTAAATGGTGTAAATGATGACTAATGATGATAACAATTGATTTGATGATTGGTGGTAGTGATGGGCTGGTTGCTGTGGTAGAGGCTGAGGATGATGATTGTAGATTATATGGGATGACAATTGACGGAGATGATAATTGCGATTGAAATACTTATTGTGGATGAAAGTAGATGATATAGTGGAAAACATGAAACATCTTTGTAAAAAATTGTACATAGAAATTTTAATGACATTGAGACTTTGATAGAAATCTTAATCACCCAAACTCATTCAAGTTTATTGACTGTTTATAAAATTTTAAAATAAACACATTTCATAATAATTAAAATTTAGAAATAAACTAAGTAAAAATAAATAAAATCACCTAAAAACCTCATATTGAATTATTTAGTTCCCCCCTAACGTCACTCTCACTCCAAAAATGGAACACCTTTTTCTTGTACACATCTGAAAACGCTAAGTAAATAAATTTTCCTTCCCTAAGCCTCTCCTCATACTTTCCAAGAGAAAAGAGTTGTGGATTCTGAAATTTCATGAAATGATGCTTAATTAGCATTTTTGTATGCATACGAAGTTGCTAGCTGGTGATATACTCCTTACAGCCTGCCTTTAAGTACATTCAGGGACGAATATTCCTAATGGGTAGATATTGTAATGGCCCTTAATTTAGAAGACTGAGAGTGCAGAAAGTTGGACCAACAATGACCTGAAATCAAGTTCACAAGGGTGACTTATGGCCCGTCGGTGGAGTTGTGACCCATATGTTTGGCCCTTAAACATGAACTTCAGGAAAGGAAAAAAGTTTTAAAGTGAAGGGTAACCCACAGACCGAGTGACAGCCCATAGGAAGGATGATGGTTCATAGATAGGATCATGCATGGGACTATCAGACATGAAGAAAATTTGAAGTTTGCTGGAAGTGATCTACAAGTTATCAGCATGGCCTATGAAACCATATACGCTGTATAATCCCTTTGTGGATAGGGTCCAAGACAATGAGAAAAATGGCTAAGTGTGAAAAGACTCTATGAGTCCCACTATGAGTCGTAGATCAGACGATAGTCCGTAAGATGGTTTCATAGTTTTGAGTTCAACAATTCAGTTTCAGGGATTTTAGAAAAGTTAACATGACGAGTAGGACCTATGGTCCATGGTCCATTCCACGGCCCATAAATGAGCTTTAGTAGGGTCAATCTAGTAGTTTTAATAAGGGGCAGTTTTGTCAATTCTACTACTTCTTTTCCTAAACCATGTCATTTTTAGGATCAAAAGGGGCCTAAACCAGCCCTTAATGTCATAATAAGACCTTAGTCTTTCTTTCATTCTTTCTATTCCAAAATTTCAAAGGCAATACTCTCTCAAGAAAAGGGCAAAGCAAGGCTAGGGTTTCAAAGTTCTTCACAAAGGTTCCAAGTTTGTTCTTCCCAAGTCTTCTATGGTATGTGAGTTTTATTTATGGGTATACTTCAACCCATAAAGTCCTCTTTGAAGTATTTTACCTTTTCTTTAAATTCCTTCAAATTAATATGCATGCTTATGATGATTTCCTGTTATATTATATTACTTAATGCTTTTAATGATGCCCTATTATATTCTACCAGGTATATACATGTATTTGAGTTATTGATGATGACCCCAATGATGGGTTTGTTAAATGTTGAGATGTGGATTGTTTGACATGTCTTTAAAGAAGTATATTTTTATGATTTAAGTAATTTGTGATTGTTCCATTATAAAAGCCTAGCGCACTTAGCTTTCAAGTAAAGTCTTGCATGATTTGTGATGATAAGTAAGGCACTAAAGTTATGTTTTAAAGTTTGACTTGTCAAAGATATAAGGATGTTGAGAATTTTCCTGAAGATGTTTACGAATGGTCCCCAAAATGAAAGGACAATGCTCTTTTGGTGGTTCCTTAAGTTCGGGCTACTCTTATGATTGCTACTTATGATTCTAAGTTATGTTTTAAAAGATTCTGTGGGATGACTTAGCACCTAGTGGACGTGAGATTGGGATTCATTTCATTAGTTGACGCATGACCCATTAAAGAAAAATCTCTATGTCCCTAACTATGTGCCATCATAGAAGACCTTATAGGCTAGGCTATTGGATCCACGTAGTCTATTTATGTTATCAAAATGCATGCAAAGTTGATGGAGTTTCACTCGAAAAGTGGTCTTCCTGTGCCAACTAGGGGATTATGTTGGATTCCATATAGTAGCTCACATGGTCTTATATGTTAATTAAGGTCTTATCCCACAAGTACATGACTCTATGATATGATTTCACTATTTATGATTTATCATGCATTCACTCCCATTCATATTGAGCTAAGTCCATTGTTCATGTTTAAGCTTACGTTGAGTAATTTTACTATCTCATATATGTATACACATTTTATTTACAAATGATGGCATTTCATGCATGCATTTTATCTCACATACTTAGTAGATTCCAATGTACTAATACATATTTTCCTATATGATTTAACCATTCCTCCACTGGCACGTGACAAGTATTTGGCATTCGAGACCAATACATATATTTGTGGTGAGCCCTTAGTTCGGGACTCTACCATTTTTCACTCTATCTCGTATGTTATTTTGAGATGATGTTTTATGACCCTTTTGAGGCTTTTACTTTCTATATTGTTAAACATTGGAGTATTTTCTGTTTAATGGAAACCGACTATTACCGGTTTCGTCCGTCAATATGTTAGTTGGTATTCGTTATGGATAAAATTTGTTAGTTATTTATGCTTTTTAATGTTGCTTCATTTTTTTAAAAAAGCCCATAGAGCCTATCCCATATTACTTTCCACATTTCTTTATGTTTATGCCTATGAAGGCTTAAGATACTTAAGATGGCTTGGGTAAGGTGTCTTCGGGTATTTCATTCGTCGTATGATGATTAGACCCCTAGATCGGGTCGTTCCAAACACCATTATATGAATTACAAAACAAAAATCCTTCAAATCTCAATAAGTTATGAAGATTTTTGTGAGACAACATTTTATCATTTTTAAATTGAGCTTGATAGATGGTATCAACTTCATCATTCTTATAAATTTGTGCTTTTTATTTTCATTTTTATCCTTTTATCTTAAGAATATTGTTGTTAGGATAATCCCTTTTGTTTTTGCAATTTTAATTTTACTACTATTTTATGTGGAAAGATAATGTCACGCCCCAGGAGTGTACCCAAGACGTGGCCGGCACCTGCAGACTACCGCTAGTCCCCAAGCGAACCACTTGGCCTCATCATATCTATTCAATCAGTAAAACTCTACAAACCAGCGGAAGATAAAAGGAAGTAAATGGGCGTATCAAAATAGTATCATAAATAAAAAGGCTAGTAGAAAGAACTAGCTCACAATCTTATCAATCAACATCCGACTCTAGTCTATGAAGCCTCTATCGCTATTAGGTGGTGCCAATGACAGATTAATGGCTACCCCAATCAAAATAAAGCTAAGGAACTCTACCTCTAAAGCAAGATGAAAGTGAAATAATGAATCCTCCAAAGTAAGGGACACTCACCAGTCCACTGAACGTCCAAAGATCCTCACGATGCGCCTACTGATGATCTCTATCCCGTGTATCTACATCATAAAATGATACAGCGCCAAAGTGGCGTTAGTACATGGTAAATGAATGAAACCGAAACAGGTAGAATAATGTAGAATAACATCAACTCAACATAGCTTTCAAACACAATGTCAAATGTCTATCTAAGCAAGAATAAATAGTAGACAAGTGACTCATCAAGCAACTCAACTCAACTCAACTCAATAGAACTCAACTCCACTCAATAGAACTCAACTCAACTTAGCTCAATGGAACTCAACTCAACTCAATGGAACTCAAGGTGGGAACTTTTTGGGAGTTTCTCTTAACTGACAACAATCACTTAAGAGCCGGTAATTGTACAACAATCATACTAATGTTGCCACAGTCATTCCGTACTTGCCAGGTAAGGAACTATTATGATCCATAAGTAATTTGAACACAGCCATCTTCTGTTTTTTTAGGGATGTAAACTCCAGAAGGGATCGAGAGATGTAATAGTTCAATCCTCTCCTATATTGGGCTAGCATAGGTAATGAGGGAAATTGGGACTTATTCTTACTCATTTCGGTGCTGATAATCCTCAAAACTCAATGTTCATAATACTCTTCTTCATCATCTCAAGTAGCCTCATGGAGGCAATCATCATCTCAACTAGTCTCATGGAGACTCTCATTATTTCATTAACTCAAACTCAAAGGTCCTCTATTGTTTCAAGGACTTTAACTCATCTGAATGAATTCAATTCTCATTTTAGAACTCAACGACTCAGATCATCAATTTGAAGAAGTCGTTTCGATAGAACTCAAGAAATCAATTATGAAGACTCATATGATCATCAAGATCAACTAATTATACATTACACTCACATCAAGATTTCAATCAACATACTCAAGACAAGGCTATAGACTCCATCCCTAGGTCTATTAATTCATGCTTTCATAAAATAACATATAGAGTTTATACAATATCTCATGAAAAGTATTTAAGTCAAGAAAACAAGTTTATGATGATCATCAACATATGAAAACACATGTAGTAGATATAAATTTTAAGAAAATAATCAAGAAACCATTCTAGAAGCATGTATGAGACTCATGGACTCTCCACTCATCTATGACCATCTATGAGGAACATGGGAGAACAATCGCATGCTTTTAATTTAGCCTTACATAGCTAGGATGAAGCTTCAATGATCAATCTTCAAGAATTCTCCTTGAATTTCCCCCAATCAAGCTTCCCTCTTCTCTTCTCTCAAGCTCTAATATTTCAAGCATAGTGAAAAGGACTTAGAATGGGGTTTAAGACCATATTTATTCATCAAAAGGACTTACACAGATTGTGTTTTGAGTTTAGGAGGGATTGGAAATTGACTGGAATGCCCCACAAAATAAAAGAGAAAATTTCATCCAGAAAATGCCCAGTCCACATCACGTACTAGGCGCGGACGTGTGTATTTCCTTTTTGAAATTTCCCATTGAAAATAATAATTAAAAAAACAAGTGTTGGTCCACGTCCCTTGGGCATCGCACCTTGGGCTTGCGCCGACACTGTTTCGTAATTAATTACAAAAAATTATCTTTTGACTCGATCTCTCTAAAATCTGACTGAGACCATTTTCTCACTCACTATTTCGTGTTGATTGCAAATCCAGTCTCAGATTTTCCATCAGAGCTTGTGAAGATGCATTGTGCGCAGGATTTTCTATCAGAGCTTGTGAAGATGCATTGTGCATTGTGCGCAGGATTTTCCATCAGAGCTTGTGAAGATGAGTAAAGGTAGATATCAAGGCATGTATAGACTCAAAACTCATCTTGTCATATACATCTATCAATTCTATTCGTACTCAGGAATAGAAAATCAACTCAAGATAAGGCAATCAATTTAGTTAAGGGTAAGGAAATTTACCTTCAACATTCTCATAATTTGGCATGAATAGGTGCGGATACTTTGCTTTCATCTCATCCTCAGCTTCCCATGTGGCTTCCTCAAACGAATTGATTCCTCCGCGGGACTTTAACCGAGGCTATCTCTTTGGTTCTCAATTTGCGAATCTGAAGATCAAGCATTTGGACCAGAATTTCTTCATAGGTCAAGCAATACTTCACTCCAATGCTCTCCACAGGTATTACCAAGATAGGATCTCCCAAACATTTCTTCAACATCGACATGTGAAACACTGGATGAATATCATCTAACTCAAAAGGCAACCCTAATTCATAGGCAATCTTTCCAATGTTCTTCACAATCTGATAGGGTCCAATATAGCGTGGACTCAACTTACCCTTTTTCCCAAATATCATAACACCTTTCATAGGTGAAACTTTCAAATATACCCTATCATTCACCTCGAACTCTAAATATCTCCTCCTCACATCGGTGAAGGATTTCTGGCTACTTCGGCAGTCTTCAATCTCTCTTTAATGACCTTGACCTTCTCTATTGATTGATGGACATGATGAGGCCCAATTAACTTCGCTTCTCTAACTTCAAACCACCTAATTGGTGATCTACACCTCCTCCCATATAAGGCTTTGTAGGTAGTCATCTGAATGCTTTCATCATAACTGTTATTGTATGTAAATTCAATCAATTGTAGGTGATCATCCCGATTTTCCTTGAAATCAAGAACACAAGCTCTCAGCATGACCTGTAACGTCTAAATGGTATGCTCTTCCTGACTATCTGTCTGTGGATGAATGTTTGTGCAAATTCACTTTGCTACCCAATCCTTTTTGGAACAATCTACAAAATAGGGAGGTGAATTGGGCTCCTTTGTCCGAGATGATGGACAAGGGAACTCGATGCAACCCCATAATCTCTTAGATGTACAACTTGGCATACTCCACCGCAGTGTTAGTTGTTTTAATTGCGATGAAATGAGCTGATTTAGTCATTATATCCATAATCACCCATATCGAATCATGTTGCTTTCAAGACTTCGTTTGACTAGTAATGAAGTCCATGTTGATCATCTCCCACTTCTATTCTGGAATCACAATGTTCTAAGCTAATCCACATGGACTTTGATGCTCAACTTTCACTTTCTGACAATCTGAACACTTTGAAACAAATTCAGCAATATCCCTCTTCATTCCACTCCACCAATAGACTTCTCTCAAGTCATGGTACATTTTGGTAGAGCTAGGATGAATAAAATATCTAGTGCTATAAGCTACAACCATGATTTTATCACGAATACCATCGAAATTTGGAACGCGCAATCTACGATGTATCTCAACACCTCATCTCCCCATTTTGAGAAGACCATCACTTTCTGTTTGTGGAAAGCCTCTTCCAAATAGAGTATAACAGAATCTCGATCGTTCTATTCTTTTACCTCTGCCACCAAAGATGAAGTCGATCCATTATAAACATTAACTCCGCCCTCGTTGTTCTTCTCAATTTGGACTCCTAACCGAGCCAATCGATGCACTTCTTTAGCTAGCTCCTTCTTCCCTTCCTCAATATGGTATATGCTACCCATTGACAACCTACTAAGAGCGTCAGCAACAATGTTAGCTTTACCTGGATAATAGAGAATGCTCACGTCGTAATCCTTGAGCAACTCCAATAATCTTCTCAATCGCAGGTTGAACTCTTTCTAAATAAAGACATACTACTCTTGTGGTCAGTGAACACATCCACATGCACTCTATACAAGTAGTGGCGCTAGATATTTAGGGAAAATACCACCGTTACTAACTCACGATCATGGGTTGGGTAGTTCCTCTCATGAATCTTCAGTTGTCTGGAAGCATAAGCTATCATGTTCCCTCTCTACATCCGCACACATCCCAATTCAACTCTCGAAGCATCACAATAGATTACAAAATCTTCTGTCCCATCGGGCTAGGTTAGAATAGGGGCAGTAGCTAGTCTATTCTTTAACTCTTGGAAGCTTTACTCACAATCGTCAGACCACTAAAACTTTAACTTTTTCTGAGTCAACTTAGTCAATGGTGCGGATAAAGATGAAAACCCCTTAACAAATCTACGGTAATAACCTGCCATCCCCAAGAAACTTCTTATGCCAGTTGGATAGGTCGGCCTGGGCCAGTTCTTGACCGCTTCAATCCTTTTTAGCATCCACTCAAATACCATCATCGGAGACAATGTGGCCTAGGAAAGCCACTGACTTAAGCCAGAATTTACATTTCGAGAATCTTGAATACAACTCATGGTTCTTAAGTGTTTGGAGGACAAGTTTTAGGTGATTTGCATGCTTCTCTTCATCTCTTAAATGCACCAAAATGTCATCGATAAACACAATCACAAACATATCTAGATACTGTCTGAACACTCTATTCGTAAAACCCATGAAGGCTGCAGGTGCATTCGTCGACCCAAAGGACATGACCAAGAACTCAAAATGGCCATATCTAGTCCTAAAGGCTCTCTTTGGAATGTCACATTTCCTCACTTTCAAATGATGGTAACCAGATCGGAGGTCTATCTTTGACAAACAAGAGGCACCCCATAGTTAGTAAAACAAATTATGTATCCTCGGGAGAAGATACTTATTCTTTATGGTGACCATGTTCAGTTGTCTATAGTCAATGCACTTTCGAAGAGATCCATCTTTCTTTCAGACGAACAGGACAGAGGCACCCTAAGGAGAAACACTAGGCCTTATGAAGCCCTTCTTTAACAAATCTTTCAATTGTGCTTTCAATTGTTCTTTCAACTCTTTCAACTATGCGGGGGCCATCATATAAGGTATAATTGAGATAGCCTGGGTATCAAGAAGAACATCCAACCAAAAGTCAATCTCCCTATTAGGAAGGACTCCATGCAGATCCTCGGGAAACACTTCAGGAAACTCATTCACAATCGGGACTCACTCAAGAGTAGAAGACTCAATATTATCATATTTAACACTGACAAGGTGGTAGATACAACCCTTAGAAATCATCATTCTGGCCCTAAGATATGAGATGAATTTTCCCTTAGGCACTACAAAATCACCCTTCTACTTTAAAGCCTGTTCATTCGAAAACTTGAACTTAACGGTTCGGGTTCTACAACCAACAGAGGCATAATAGACATAGAGTCAATCAATGCTATTGATCAAATCAAAATCAGTCATATGTAACTCAACTAGATCAATGATAGTATCCATATGATGGATAGACACTACACAAGCTCTATAGACTCTTTCAGCTCGAATAGACTCACCCACGGGAGTAGAAATATCAAAAGGTCCAAGAAGACTCTCAGGGGTTCTATCAAATCTACTGGCCACATAAGGAGTTAAAAATGATAATGGGGCACCAGGATGCATCAACACATAACAGTCAATAGAAAAGACTCTAATCATAGCCATCATAAAATTTGGGGAGTTCTCCTGATCATGTCAACTTCCCTTGGCATACAAACGATTTGTAGCTCCGCTTGCGCTTGTCGTAGTACCTCTTTGGTTTCCTCTCATAGGTGGGGCAAATGTAGAAGATTGAGTCGGTCAGCTCACTTTGGACAGTCTCTCTGGTAATGCACTATGTGAACACACCAGAAGTATGCATCACTCTCCTCACAACATTTACCCAAGTGTAACCTGCCACTCTTACCACACGGTGGCTTACTATGCGAGCCTTGGGCCACGCTAGCTTCCTACAGGGATCCATGGGCTCCAACACTCTGAGATTTCGGATCATGTCTGACTCTAGGCATAGGTGCACTAGCAAACAATGGTGCAGGAAATCGATTACCATTCCCATTCTTTCTATCCTCATGGCTGAATATCTTAGCCCTCTTACTCCTGAACTCCTCTCTATCATGTTGTCTCTCCTCATTATCTTGTCGTGCAAAAGTCATCTGTCTCCCTATATCCATATCATTCACGAGCATAGCTCCCCACCCATCTCTCTTTGGCCCTCTATTCAACCCATCAACACACATCCCCTTCATATCAACAAACATATCCGGAGCATCGTGATATAATTGTGTAAACTTCAACCCATACTTTTGTACAGTCATAGAGCCCTATTTAAAGTTCAAGAACTCTCTTACCGTTGCCCCTCTTCTTTCCCTTGGTAAGAAACTCCCCAAGAAAGCTTCCTCAAACATAGACCAAGTTAGCACGAGGGCATTCTCTCTTCTACCCTTCTTCTACTGATCATACCAAAGCCTTCCATACCCTTGAGTTGATAAGTAGCCAGTTCCATTCTGTTACCATCAGCCACATGCATCATAAGGAACACCTTCTGAAGCTCCTCCACATAGTTCTCAGAATCCTTAGTGGATGCAGACCCTATGAACTCAGGCGGATTCATTCTCAAGTATTCTCAGACCCTAGAAGTGGCATGGGCATCATGTTGGGCCGCTCCTTTCCTCGCAGCAGGTGCTGTGACAGCCTGGTCTAGAGTTTGGATAGTCTGGCATAGCTCAGCATTAGAGACCTTATCTTGCGAGGGCAGCACAACAGAGACAGCTTGTTCCACGGGCTCCTCATGTCCATGAGGCTCAGGTGGATTGACATTCTATCTGGCAGGACGTCCTCTACCTCTGATGTCTCTTTTAGGAGGCATGATCACAATTCTGCAACATGCAAAGCATGAATTAGAACAGAAAATTTCATAGAGCATAGCCATATAGCACAATTCAAAACATGAAAGAAGTGAAACAATTCCTAATGTCCTATAGCCTCCTACTTATCAAGTATGGTCGACAACACACCCATGAACAAGACTCTACTAGACATGGCTTCATAGACTCCCTAGGACACTTGAACTCATGCTCTGATACCAAGTTATTGACACCCTAAGAGGGTACCCAAGATGTGTCCAGCACCTAGAGACTATCGCTTGTCCCCAAGCAAACAACTTGGCCTCATCACATCCACCCAATCAGTAAAACTCTACAAACCAGTGGAAGATAAAAGGAAGTAAATGGGCGTCTCAAAATAGTAACGTAAATAAAAAGTCTAGTTGAAAGAACTAGCTCACAATCTGATATCAATCAACATCTGACTCTAGTCTATGAAGCCTGTATCTCTATCAGGTGTTGCTAATCACAGACCCATGGCTACCTCAATCAAAATAAACCTATGAAACTCTAACTTTAAAGCAAGACGAAAGTAAAATAATGAATCCTCCAAAGTAGGGGAGGCTAAATAGTCCGCTTAACATCCAAATATCCTCACAATGCGATTGTTGATGATCTCTATCCCATGTATCTACCTCATAAAATGATGCAGCGCCAAAGTGGCATCAATACGTGGAATGTACGGTATATAAAATCGCTTAATGAAATTGAAATGGGTAGAATAATGTAAAACAACATCAACTCAACATAGCACTCAAACACGATGTCAAATGTCAATCTAAGCAACAATAAAGAGTAGACGAGTGACCTATCAAGCAACTCAACTCAACTCAACTCAAAAGAGCTCAACTCAACTCAATAGAACTCAAGATGGGAACTTTTTGGGAGTATCCCTTAACTGACAACAATCACTTATAAGTCAGTGATTATACAACAATCACGCTGATGTTGCCACAGCCGTTCCGTACCTTCCAGGTAAAGAACGAGTATGATCCAGAGTGAATCTAAACTCAGCCATCCTCTGTTGTTTCAGGGATATAAACTCGAGAGGGGACCATGAGATGTAATGGTTCGATTCTCTCCTATGCTATGCCAGCATAGGTAATGAGGGCAAGTGGGACTCACTCTTACTATTTTGGTGCTCGATACACCTCCCAAGACTCAATGCTCATGAGACTCCTCCACATCATCTCTAGTAGCCTCATGGAGGCACTCATCATCTCGACTAGTCTCATGAAGACTCTCATTATTTCATTAACTCAAACTCAAAGGTTCTCTATTGTTTCAAGGAATTTAACTTATCTCAATGAACTTAATTCCTATTTTAGAACTAAAGGACTCAAATCATCAATTTGAAGAAGTCATTTAGATAGAACTCAAAAACTCAATTATGAAGACTCATAGGATCATCAAGCTCAACTAATTCAACCTCATACTCACATCAAGATTCAATCACCATACTCAAGACAAGGCTCTAAAATCAATCCCTAGGTCCGTTAATGTATGCTTTAACAAAATAACAAACAGGGTTTATACAATATCTCATGAAAAGTATTCAATTCAAGAAAATAAGTTTATGATGATCATAAACATATGAAAACACATGTAATAGATATAAGTTTCAAGAAAATAATCAAAAAACCATTCAAGAAGCATGTTTTTTGACTCATGGACTCTCCACTCATCTATGACTATCTGTGGGGCACATGGGAGAACAATCTCATACTTTTAGTTTAGCCTTATATAACTGGGATGAAGCTTCAATGATCAATCTTCAAGAATTCTCCTTTTATTTTCCCTAATCAAGCTTCCCTCTTCTCTTCTCTCAAGCCCTAATCTTTCAAGCATAGTTAAAAGGACTTATAATAGGGTTTAAGACTCTATTTACTCATCCAAATGACTTAAACTAATTGTGTTTTGAGTTTAGGAGGGATTGGGAATTGACTGGAATGCCAATCAAAATTAAAGAGAAAATTTCATCCCAAAAATGCCCAGTCCGCGTCGCGGACTAGGTGCAGACATGTATATTTCCTTTCTGAAATTTTCCATCGAAAATAATTAAAAAAAGACAATGTTGGTCCGCGTCATGCCTTGGACATATACAGACATTGTTTCGTAATTAATTACAAAATATTATCTTTTGACTCAGTCATTCTAAAATCCGACCGAGACTATTTTTCCACTCAATTTTTCTTGCTGATTGCAAATTCGATCTTGAATTTTTTATCAGAGCTCGAAAAGATGTGTTGAGGGTTTTTGGTAATTTCACTAGGCATTACATCGTCTCCCGCATGGGATCATTCGTACTCGAATGATGAGTAAAGGTAGATATCAAGGCACAAATAGACTCAAAATTTGAAATGACCCCAAAATTTATCGAAAATGTGCCTCGTAAGTACTCGAAATCGTAATTTCTGTATATCTCAAAATCCATATGCGATATCAAAAATCTGACTTCATATTCTTGTTTAGGGGGTCAAATTGAGTGGAAAATAGGTCTAGCCCCGATTTTAGAGCAATCGAATCGCAATTTCAATTTCTCAAAAATCAAATTCCATAGAGGTTTTCGCGCCCCAGGCGCGACGCGCCCCAGGCGCGACGCGCCAAGGGCGCACCTCAGTATAAATTTTTCCCAATTTTTCTATCTCATTCCAAGGGTTTGGGTCTTGGGCCTAAGTGTTCCCATGCGTGAAAATGCCTAAACTTAGGCTTATTTCACCCTCACATCATTCAAGACATTCCCAAATACACTCCCAAACACTTAGAAAATATTTCATCTCCTAAATTCCAGCCTCAAACTCATCCGGATTCTAAGGCTCTCATTCAATCTCCAAGCCTGCATCTCCAATCTTTTTCAAGAATTCTCCAAAGTCAAGATATATGGGTTTCTTCCATGTGCTCCTTTCACCCATGATGCCCAAGCTTCCTTTTACCAAGAATTGCATGATTTAAAGTTGATTTACTCATGTGTCTTAATTATTATGAATTTCACTGCACACTATGTTGGTGTTTATGAAAATGTGACTAGTTTAGCATGCTTTGAGCTGTGAAACCAAGATCTATTGTGAGATTTGATGAAGGGTTTTGATGTATATTGCTTGAGGGTGCTACCAAGTATCTATTGATGGTTTTACATTGAATTTTCTAGCATGATTTCACTCTTGCATTATATGGTTTCACACTAGCACTACACACCCACCAAGTGTTTGATAAAATGTTTAGATTATGATTTCTTGAAGAATTGAAGTTCCAATGCATGTCTTATGTGTTGAATGACTATATGATGATGAAATGAATGTATGCATATCGTTTTCTCCTATATAGTATTAGAATGTGACCGTGTACTACTCGGCGTTTGTACCTTGATAACCATATAGAGGGATTAGTACCTTGATAACCATGTTGGGGGTTTGTACCTCGGTCACTAAGGGTGGTAGAGTATGACGATCCACCAACCATGTCGGGGGGTTTGTACCTTGATAACAATGTCAGGGGGTTTGTACCTCGGTCACCAAGGGTGGTAGGGTGTGATGATCCACCAACCAATTGATGGGGTTGGTACCTCAATCACTAAGGGTGGTAGAGTGCGATGATACACCAGTATGACAATGGTCGATTCTTGCACATGTATTATGTATTATATGAGCTTGATTTACAACATAGCATCTCACATGCATGCCATATTGTTATATGCTAATCATTGCCTATGCTTATGCATTTCGATTGTATTACTTATCTCTTGTTGCATTGCATCCTACATACCGAGTATATTCAAACATACTAACGCATATTCTATGCCAACATGATGACACCATGGAGGAACCCGAGCCCCACTTGATCATCCTTCTCCACGTGGCTAGTACGACTTCTCTCAAGCTCTTTGGTAAGTCCTCCATTTTGGGGATGATGTTTATGATCTCCTTCTATATTTAAGGACTATCTCCTTCTATGTATAAATTGACTATGAGGGTGATCCTAGTAGCTTGTCTTGGCCCCTGATAAGTATCTAATTCTTAGGCGGTGTTGTTAGATATGTTTTGTATTTTCCTATGAGATTTCACTCTCTCTTGACTCTTGATGTTTATGATAGAGAAGTTGTCCCTTAGCCCTGTTGTCCCTATTTTTACTTTATTGTTGTTGTATTCTATTGCTTCCTCGACCAAGGATGTGTAATGATATGATTAGAGGCTTGCTTGGGGTCCCTTCGGGTTCCCCATGCATCGTGTCACATCTAGGTCGTAGGCTTGGGTCATGAAAAACTTGGTAACAGAGTAATAGGTTGTTAGATCCTCAGAGTCCAACACACCGCGTCGATTAGAGTCTTGTTCATGGTTATGTTGTGCACCACAACTATGAGCAAGAGGTTGTGAGGCATTTAGGAAATGTTTTCCTTCTTCTTACTCTATGTCATGCTATAGAAGTTGAGGTAAGGTTTTTCCACCTAACAAGTATCCTCTGCTATGCTAGATCATGCTTAACACGGGAGGAAGAAGAGCCCGCACACCTGATGAGCACCCAGCTAATAGAGAGCTTCGGGATGCACTCACATTTCTTGCACAAGTTGTGGCTAATCAAGCCAACCAAGGGGCCCAAGCTAATCATGCTCCTACATCGGCATCTCGAGTGAGAGATTTATTGAGGATGAATCCCCTGGAATTCCATGGTTCAAGGGTGAGTGAGGACCCTCAAGAGTTCATTGATGATGTTTACAAGATTTTGGCTATCATGGGTGCGAGGTCAGAGGATAAGGTAGAGTTGGCGGCCTACCAACTCAAAGGGGTAGCACAAATATGGTACAATCAATGGAAGGAAGAGAAGGGAGTTAACTATGTGGTGCTTTGGGAAGAGTTCAAGGTGGCTTTACTTAATCGATTCTTCCCTCTTGAGCTTAGGGAAGACAAATAGGTGTAATTTTTGAATTTGAGACAAGGGTCTATGAGTGTGAGAGAGTATTCCCTCAAGTTCAACCAACTTTCAAAATATGCTCCATATTTGGTGGCCGACTCAAGGTATATGAATTGTCCCATTAGATGACCTATGCTGAACAAATAGATGAGGAAAAGTTGAGGAAGAGGAGGATTCATGAGGCCAAGAGGGTCTGTTTTGAGGGAACGTTGCAAAGCCGAAGGGGTGGTCGGTTCCACAAGGCCAAGGGTCTTCTCATGCTTCTGATAGGGAATTTGCCATTGACTTCCCGATGACCCATGGTGTTGGTTTTGTGGTTCGTAATGATTTGTGCCCAAGATGCGATAAGGTCATAAGGGTCCATACTTGGAGGACACTAATGCATGTTATGGCTGTGGATACATAGGTCACAAAAAGGTTGATTGCCCTCGTGATCGCAATAACGGTAAGGAGGTTCATCCATAAGGTGCTAATGTCATTCCTTTGGGAGAGGTGGCTGACAAGATGGTGCCTTAATTCACAACCGATTTTATGCTTTGCATGGGAGGCAAGGAGTTGATGAGGTACCTAACGTTGTTACTGGTATTTTGAAAATCTTTGATTTTGATGTATATGTATTGATTGATCTAGGTGCTACTTGTTCTTTTGTTACCCCTTTTATTGCCAAAAAGTTCTATGTTGAGCCTAAATCGTTGCATGAGTCATATGAGGTGTCTACTCCTATTGGTACATCTATTGTTACTAGAAAGGTCTATAGAAATTATCTCATTTGCATCTTGCATAAAATATTGCCTTGTGATCTTGTTGAGTTGGACATCGTTAATTTTGATGTAATTCTTGGGACGGATTAGTTGCATGCATACTATGCCCCTATAGATTGTAGAACCCATAGGGTCAAATTCCATTTCCCAAATGAACTCATCCCTTGAGTGGGAGAGTCATAATGTGGTTGTCAAGGGTAGGTTAATCTATTGCATTAAAGCCCGTTAGTTGATCTCTAAGAGGTGACTTTATCATCTTGTGAGGGTTAGGGCTGTGGAGTCCATAGTCCTTCCCATGGAGTCGGTTCCAGTTGTAAATGAGTTTCTTGATATCTTTCAAATGACCTTCCCGGTGTTCCTCCCAAAAGGGAAATAGATTTCGGTGTAGACCTCCTCCCTGATACTCAACCCATTTATATTCCTCCTTACCGTATAGGCTCAGCGGAGTCAAAGGAGTTGAAGGAAAAATTGAGGGACTTGTTGGAGAAGGGTTTTATTAGGCCTAGCCAATCATCTTAGGGTGCACCGGTGTTGTTTGTGAAGAAGAAGGATGGGTCTTTTAGAATATGTATTGACTACCGGCAACTCAACATGGTCACCATCAAGAATAGGAATCCTTTTTGACCAATTGCAAGGAGCTAGCCAGTTCTCTAAGATTGATCTTTGGTACAAGTATCCTTAAGTGAAGGAGAGGGAGTGGGACATTCCCAAGACGAACTTCCGAACTAGGTATGGGCATTATGAATTTGTGGTTATGTCTTTTAGATTTACCAAGGCACCGGTCGTCTTCATGAATTTAATGAATAGGGTCTTTAAACCCTACCTTGATTCATTTGTTGTGGTATTCATTGATGATATTTTGATTTATTCTCGTGGTGAGGAGGAGCATAGGGCTCATTTTAGGGTTGTGTTGCAAAGATCGAGAGGAGAGAAATTTTATGCTAAATATAATAAGTGTGAACTTTGGTTGAAATAATTTGCCTTCCTAGGTCATGTGGTGTATGGGGATGGTATTAAGGTAGATCCTAAAAAGATGGATGTGATTAGAGCTTGGCCTAGACCATTGACCCCGTCAGATATTAGGCATTTCTTGGGCTTTGCGGGTTACTATTAGAGATTAATGAATGGGTTCTCTTCTATTGCTTCTCCCAAGACAAAGTGTACTCAAAATAAAGCCAAATTTTTGTGGTCCGATGAGTATGAAAAGAATTTCCAAACATTAAAAGATAAGCTTGTGTCCGCTCCTATATTGTCACTGTCGAAAGTTCTAGAGGGATTCGTTGTGTATTCTGATGCTTCTCGGGTTAGTTTGGGTTGTGTGTTCATGCAAAATGGTAAGGTCCTAGCCTATGCTTCTAGACAACTCAAAGTGCATGAAAAGAATTACGCTACCCATGATCTTGATTTAGCCGTCATTGTATTTTCATTAAAGATTTGGCGTCACTACTTGTATGAGGTGCATGTTGATGTGTTCACCAATCATAAGAGCCTCCAATATGTCTTCACTCAAAAGGATCTCAACTTGAGACAAAGAATGTGGCCAGAACTTCTTAAGGACTATGACATGAGAGTGTATTATCATCCTGGTAAGGCTAATATTGTGGAGAATACTTTGAGTAGGGTGTCCATGGGTAGCCTAGCTCATGTTGATGATGGTGGCATAGGGGTGGCTAGGGAGTTCCATCG